>CAUYQG010075432.1:0-130895 GCA_963574415.1 Tarsius wallacei | reverse complement strand
GCCCGGCTAGTTTCCAACTTCTTATTGTCCTCTTTCTGGGGCACAGTTCAGGACTACAAGCCCTGGAATCCACCCTGGGTACAGATTTCTTTTTTTTTTTTTTTTTTGTGTTGGAGTCTCACTGTCGCCCAGACTGGAGTGCAGTGGCCGCTCCCGGCCACTGCGGCCTCGACCTGCTGGGCTCCGGCGATCCTTCCGCCTCAGCCTTCCGAGTAGCCGGAACTACAGGCGCGCGCTACCACGCCCGGCTGATTTTTTTGATTTATTGTAGAGATGAGGTTTCGCCTGCCCAGGCGGGCCTCGAACCCGCGGGCTCGGGCAATCCACTCACCTCAGCCTCCCAAGGCACGGGATTACAGGCTGAGCCACCGAGCCCGGCCGAAATAAGTTTATTTTAAAATAAAGAAGTTAAGAGACGCAACACGCTGAAGGTGTAGGTCACTGTTACTTGAGCCGTTCCGTGGAAATGTACATATTTCAATATAAAATTAGTCTTAATCTAAAGGAAGGATTTCCTTAGAAAAGTCTTTTGGGTCTTGGATTATCTTAATGGAATATATTTGGTGTAGTGCTAAATATCAAAGTGCTTCATATACTTCTGTTTAGGAAACTCTTTGCCTGTTTCTTTACCTAGAGAGAATACAAATGAAACCAGGATCTTGGATTTATATCCCAGCTGCTTCTGCTTCCCCAACCAGCAATGTCATTCATTGCCCACTTGGGCAGGCCAGGGCCACTTATTAGAATGTTCCCATTTATAAACTGTATTATCATCTTTTAGGGTGTTTTTGGTTTTTGTTTTATCACCGACCACTGCAAAATGTCAAGCTTAATCATAGGCTATTTTTATCAAAGTTATTTGTAGTACAGTTTGAGCCAGTGGTTCTGAAACATCACACAACAATAAGAATTATCATGTATTGAGCACCTGTGTATCAATTTATATACATTATTTCTAATCTTTCTAACAATGCTGCCATGTAAATATGATTATGATCAATTTGCCAGAACTCTAGAAGGGGACCCAATTTTGCAAAGCCAAAAGCTAAGTATTGTTAGAAATTGTAGAAAATGTTGTTATAGCAGAGTAGGGTCTGTTATTGCAAAGTTATTTAACTATCACATCATAAATACACAATACACATATTGGTTTTCTTCCTTGCTTTAGTCATCAAGAAAGTTCAACTTATTTCCAGGAGTAAATAGAGTAACTCTAGCATAGACTAGATTAACTAGCTATATATAGTACATGGCCAGCATTTTAATACAGAGTGTATTAGTTTACTAGGACTTCAAGTACAACAACAACAAACAGAAACAAACAACAAAACACATGGACTGGGAGACTTAACAAACAGAAGTCTATTTTTTTACAGTTCTGGAGGCTGGAAGTCAAAGATCAAGGTTTAGCAGATTTGATTTCTCTTGAGGCGTCTCTCCCTGGCTTGCAGGTGGTCACCTACTCACTGTGTCCTCATATGGCCTTTATTCTTTGTGTGCCCACCTCTGGTGGCTCTATCTCTCCCTATAAAGACATTCGTCTTGTCCTATCGGATTAGACCCCACTCATATGATCTCATTTCACCTTAACTACCACCTTAAAGACCCTATCTCCAAATATGGTCACGTCGAGGATTCAGGTTTTAACATACAAATTTTGAGGTGACCCAATTCCTCCTAGAACACAGAGGGAGAAACAATTTCGTCTGCCATAGATGTAATCTGGGTACTACTAGTACACATAGCTAAAGCGCACAATGTTGCCTTAAGGTTCGCAACATGAAATGGAGCAAAGTAGCAGTCACTCTTAGCCTATATTGTGTGTCTGAATTTGGCGTAATCTGCTCTCTGGGTAAAAAGGATTCTCGTTATGCAAGCAACATGTGTTTACAGGAAGATCTGCCTGTAAGTGTTTGTTCTGGCTGGATAGGAAGGTTCTGTACTCACCAAAATGTCAGAGAAACCTGGGCAGACATACACTTATCATAGGTAGTACATTTAGAAATATTTATTAAATATCCATTGCATGCAAGATACATTAGGGAAAGTGATTGATAAGGGATGAGAGGTTTTGCCTTCCACACACACAAACATGTGCATATGCGTACACAGATGTCTGTAAAATATATAATATGTAATTTATGTATTGCTTACTATGTCAGACCCTGTGATACCTTGTCTGTTTAATTCTTACTAAAAATTAAGAAGGAGAATACCATTTACCCCATTTCATGTATGGGGAAATTAAGTCCCAGAGAAGCTAAGAAATTTCTCAAGATGAAATGAATAGCGGAGTTGAATGAGTTCCTTTCATTCCTGAACCTGTGTCCTTATTCATCATAAAGACTGACAACCAAAATATGAAAAGGTGATGGATGACACGTAACTCTATTAGCATTTATGGGAATGTGTTGTAGTAATGTATTTATCCATGCCTGTTCCTTTCTGTAGGAAGGCAATGTGATCTCCACATGAATAGTGTTTAACCTTGTGTGTATAACATGGTGAGGCCCAGGCAGTTGCTGGACAGAGGAAAGGGAGGAAAGGAAAAGGGAAGGTGGAAAGGAGGGAGGAAGGGAAAGAGGGAGGGGAGGGAGGAGAAAAGGGGAGAAAGCAAGAGGGAGTAGGAGGAAAAACCAGGGGAAGGAGGGAGAAGGTAGGGAAGAGGGAGGGAGTATATTCGGCCAAGTGTGGCTTTCCCTGTTGCCACTCTGCTGTGGTTGTGCCATACAACTATAAAAACCACAACAGCCACCACACACAAATGCCTATAAATACATACAAAATGTAGCCTGAACCTCAACAAAATAACGGCTCCAATTTCTTTAGCTCAGAAAAGGAGAAGATTAAAAGCTGTAGTTGAGGTTTAAAGAAGTAAAGTTCAATAGGTAGGTCTGTTAAAGAAGATTTCTTAAAGGTAGATTTCGTATAGAAGAGCAGTTTAGTCCAGATACAGAGGAGCAGAGACACCTCTTATCAACAAGGGTACCTGAACGAAATATTTTTGTATGCCTAACCCCTAACTGTACCCCACAATAACATAATAAAAAAAAAAAAAAAAAAATAAGTACATTCTCTTTGGTCTTTAAAAAAATAAAATAAAATAAAAATAAAAAAATAAATAAAAAAAAAAGAGATCCGTGCGACTGAAACAGGTTTGGAAAAAAACAGAGATGATTTAAGTCACCGTCAAACAAAATTGTAAGTGGAAGGCTAAGTATTTCCGTTTGCAAAGAACTTCAGTAAGACTCAGGTGAGATATGAAGCCTAGTAGAAGTGTGCAATTATATAGATTCATATTTTGTGGGTATATAATAGGTCTACCTGGTATCTGAAGTTCAAGTTTGGGGGGAATCCTGATAAGTCACAGGAAGTTATTAGGAGAGGAATCATCTTTTCTCACGTGGTAAACACTAGAAGCCAGGAGTAGAATTTTAGAGTTCCTGATATCTTAGAGATAATCTAGCTTTATCTTCCAATTTTAGAGAAAACTGGCTTGTAGAGAAACTAACAGAAACAATCCAAGTTTATAGATTGACAACAACTGGATCCCAGATTTCCTGGCTCCCTCTTTAGGGTTCTTTCCACTAAGGTCTAATTTTCTGGACAATTCATAAGTGGATGAGTCAGGGAAATAGAACTGTGGTCTGATATAAACTGTTTGTACTTGAAGTTATAGAAAAATGCTCTTTTATCTAGATCATTCTGCACATGCATTTATCTTTGGCATGTGGAAAATTGGTTTCATAATCTCTAGAGAAAAATTGTTAATTTCTGCCTGGAGCATTCTCTGCTGATTCCTATCAGAATATTTGCAACTCTAAAATTAATTTTACCCTATTTGCGGGGTTGGTTGTAATGAATCATATTCAAAATCACCAAAAACTCATACAAAAGACTGCACAGGAGAGGAAAAAAATGCATTTGGTTTTCCCAAGCTGCCTTTCTGTTGATTATTACAAGGTAGCATTTTTTTTTTCTATCTCTTACTCTCATTTGTATGAAAATCCAGATAGAAATGAAAGTAATATATTAGCTGTTTTGGGGAAAAAAATGTTAAGTCAATTATACTCTTGCAAGATTTATAAGGACTAAAGTGAGTTTAAATTTGAATTGTCAGAGGAAATTTTACATGCATTAAGCACTCAGTAAAATCCATCATATGTATTTAATTATGTACTGAGTTTTGAACTGCTGTATCTAAAGTGGTATTTTTATTTTTTAAAAAAGGTGTTTTTTCAAGTGAACTTATTCTAGGCATCACTCTAAATTATACTTGTAAGTGTAATTCAGGTAGACATATATTTTTAGTGAGAAGACTTGGAGGACATGTGTATGTGTGTGACACAATGAAACAGGTTTATTCTTTCTCTTTCAGTAAGCATACTTAAGGAGAAAAGCAATTAACAAATGTCATGACTATTGAGTGCAAGTGTCATAAACCTTATATACTCAGGTGTTCCAGAAAACCTACTACTCTTTGTTGTTACTTAGATTCTTAACAATATGTGAATGTCGAATTTCTGCATATTGGACTGTCGTTTCTAAGCATGAAAAGTCTTAACAGAGTAAACATTGACCTTTAAATTTTCCTTTCAACTGAATATTTCAAAATAGAGCATAAATGCATTGAGTATACTTTTATAAATACAAGGCACTGCAAAGAGTATTGAGTAATTCAAAGATATATGATGGTCCCCATATGTGCATGTTGTATCTGTACGTGCTCTTAGTAAAATATGGATGAACGACACATAATTCTATTACAAATGAAAGGACATGGTAGGAATATTTTGCCTTTAACCAACTCATCTTTTTATGCATGAGAAACTTCACATGGCTCTGACCCTAATGACTTAAATATTACCCATGTGGAACACTTCTCAAGTCTTATTAATGTTTTCATATCTTCCAGTAACAGAGAATTATTTAAAATGAAATAAGATATTGAGAATTCCAGCAATTGGCATCATTCTTAGGATTGCTACTTTAAATTAAAACTAGTATATCTGGTAGCCCCAAATGTAGCCATGTTTTAAATGCTATTATCCTATATTTTTGTCTTGTGTATCCCAAACAATGCCTTAAATCCAAAGTAATAATGTTACCTGGTATCATTCTAAACCAAGTCAAGTGCAAAAGTTGGAAATGAAATTTTTGTTTTGTTAGCCACTCAGGGTCTAATGAGAGTAACAGAAAGAGGCAGTATTCATGGGAGTATCAATGTTTATAATGTAATTTACTGTGAAAATGAAACAATGAAGAAAAGTATTTGTAAACAAAAGAAAAGGGCTTATACAAGCTATATCAGGATTATTTTAAATATCATGTACAAAGATACATATGTGTGTGTCTACACATGCAGTTTCAACATGTAATTTTTATTTTCTGTGCCATCTTTGGATTTCATATATTAGAAATAATAAAAAAATCTACCTTTTAGTGATAAAATTTAAATTTATTTAGCAATAGAATTTAAATTAAGTTATAATTTAAGTATAGTTTGAACTTTTATCTATTATATGACAGATCTGTATGATAAAAATAAAATGTAGTTTGTGTAATGTATAATTGCTGAAGGATTTTTAATGTTTGGGAGTAAGTTCTATTTTGCTTTGCTTTTTAGATTCGATATTTACATTAGTATTCCCAAGTGGCAGACAGGAACAAATATACTGTTAGTAATAACTACTTTCTGACCAAATGCCTAACATTGGCTATAATACAAGGCTCATTACAAAACATTTGATGAATTTACAGACCAGTGTCCTTTACATTTTGATAATTACATTGCTTGAGAGATATCAAATAATTTTATTCATCTCTTTTCTCATGTTTCCTTGCAACACTTTTATATAATTAGTTTAGATAATATTGAAGAGCTATTTAATTTAACTTATTTGCAATGCATATACTTTTTTGGACTATTAAATAACTACCAATTACACATTACATTATTTCTATCAAAATACTGCTTGATTTAGAGTCTTCTTTGACTCTTTATTTTATTTTACACTCTATGTTCCTAACTTCTGTCTTTAAAAATATCTGTCCAATCTCCCTGCTTTTCTCTAGCTGAGCTGCCAACACTCTCTTACCTGGATTACTGGAGTATCCTTTTATCTGTCCCAGTCCATTCTTCTCTGTGAAATAAGAATGTTCCTCCCAAATCAGATCTCATCATACCTACATACCTATTTAGAAACATTAAACTGTTTTGCCATTTCATTCTAAGAATGTGAGATTTCAAAGCATAGCACTAAAGACCATTAAATACTTTCTTTTCTTTTCTTACCTTATTTCCCCCATATTATCCCCACTACCTGTTCTGAACCAGTTGAAGGACACCCAATACATGATATATGTTGTGCCTCTGTGCAGTTACTTGTGCTGTTCCCTTGACTGGAATGCTCTCCCCCACCCCTTTCTATTTCTTGTTGGTCAAAACCACTCATTTCAAAATCCAGATGAAATACCATCTCCTCAAAGAGTATTTCTTCCTCAAACATGGGTTTCTATAAGCATAATGCTACAGAAAGTGCATTGCAGCTATGGTTTCTCAATATTTATTTTTTCTTGTATACTGTGAATTCTTTTTTTTTGAGTTGGAGTCTCACTCTGTCACCCAGACTGGAGTGCAGTGGCCGCTCCCGGCCACCACAGCCTCAACCTGCTGGGTTCCAGCGATCCTTCCGCCTCAGCCTTCCAAGTAGCTGGAACTACAGGCACGCGCTACCATGCCCGGCTAATTTTTTTTCATTTACTGTAGAGATGAGGTCTCACCAAGTTGCCCAGGCAGGTCTCGAACCCTCGGGCTCAGGCAATTCACTCACCTCAGCCTCCCAAGGCGCGGGATTACAGGCTGAGCCACTGAGCCTGGCTACTGTGAATTCTTATAGTGCACACATTAAGTTCTGTATATTTTTCCATCACCATGGTGCCCAGAATGAGGATGGTAACATCAAATCTGCTCAAAGAGCGTTCAGTGAAATGAACTGTATGTGAGGTTTTGAGTAAATGCATTCTCCCTAATTGTACTAAATTATATTTTCTGCTAAATATACTTTAACCAAGTGAAAAAAAAAAGTATCTAGTTTTCTCAAACACATCCCTTCTCTCCTCAACCTCTGTGATTTACATTGGGAAGAAATCAGTTTGTTCTTATAGGTAAATGATAGAGTACTTAATTGAATCAATGTTTTGTGTGTCTTGCCAGAATGCTTATCACTTATAGTAGTGTTCTTGTCCAGGAAAATGTTAGTTATTATGTATAAAAATACATTATTATTCACTCTGTTTTCCCAAACTATTTTGAGCAACTATTTTAAATGATTTAATTTGCAGGACTGGGTGCCTAATAAGCTTTCTGTTCAAAATCCTAACACTGAGCTTTCTAAGAGCGACGTGGTCTACATGTAAACTCTTTACAAACAGCATCTGAATTACAGGCAGAGACACACATTAGATGCTGCCAGAATTGTGTTTGTTGTGGCTGCCTGGTTAGCTGCTGCTTGAACAGCTGAAGTATGAGCGTATTGATCAATTAGTGCCAGCTCAAACAAGGAGTATGCCAACCAAAAGGGAAGTCAGACTTGTATGCAAAGCTGGATTGGCAAAATTTGGCCTGGTTAGGTGGTAAAGGGTAGGACAAGCTATTTAATATGAAGTCACCAGTGTACCTTAGGAAACACGTGACAATTTGTATGTGATATTCCAGAGATTTCATTTGACCTCAATCAAATGGAAAAAGGGTTTCATTTTGACCCAAAGGCTGGTGCCTGCCTTCATATAAAATAGGTTGAGGAATGAACTTACTTGTTGGAAATTACCAATCCGAAATCCAGTTTTGAACTGAAGTATTTACTCTCACTGAATAATTATCATCCTTCATTTACCTTTTGTGCATAAATAAAGGGCACTTTACATATAAAGCTATTAACCTAGTTATATAAAAGTACTTTATGTGATCTGCGACAATAAATTTATATCTTAAATCTAATTCACATGAATGACAATAAGTGCAATATTAGATTTAATATAATGTGTGTGAATGAGTCACAAAATGAAGGTTGTGTTAAGTTCTGCTTGGTATAAGTCAGGGAAACATCAAAAGAGCCTTCTAGAAACCACTCAAATATATATTAAAAACAGTTGAGTAGAAGAATGAGAAACTCTGACTGGAGTACCTTGTTAGGACTGTAGTCTCTGGAGGCGTATTCTCTAGAAACTCACTCTACTCGTTCTGGAAAGTAGCAGTATCACTGCAGTGAAGAAGTAAGGCTCAGTAGTCCAGAGTTTGTTGGGATTTTTTTAACACTACAGTGTGTGTGTGTGTGTGTGTGTGTGTGTGTGTGTGTGTGTATGTGTGTGTGTGTATAAACTTGAAGTAATAATATATATTGGTAGAGAATAGTAGAGCTCATTTTATAGATGTATGCACAAGCATAAGACATATATTTTAAATCTTCAAATTATACATATGTATCAGGAGTATTACCTTCATTTTATGTTCTTTGAAACAGAAGCTAAAACTAAATGAAACAAAAACTCAGGGTATGTTTAAGGCAACCGTCTCTGTTCCAGTCCTGTCTTGATTTCTTTTATTCTTCAGGTCATGCCAATGACTTTCTTGTCCCACTTTCTTATGGATCATGTATTTGTGCTGGGAAGTGACTGTATTGAGTTGAATTCTTAATGTTATTTGCAGAAATGGTCACACTTTCTATTAGTGATTGTGCAAAAGATTCCTGAAAATACAAAATCTTTATATGTGCTGCTATAGAGAATCTGGTAAATGCTACCAATAGAATATAGCTGCTCTTTTGATATGCATGACACTGAGTGCTATGAAGTGAGATTTCCCTGTGTCCTCTGTTGACAAAAAGGAGGTTTTATAATCTGCTCCTTAGATGGAAGACCCACTTCCTGATTGGGTTCTGGGATAAAAGTGAATCTGCCTTTGGGCAGAAGGATGAATGTGATGATACTTCATACTGAACATCATTAACCATACTTCCTGGTCCCGGAAGGCCAGAATTTGATTATTTATTTTACATCAATTATCATGAAATTATTTGCCACAGGAAAACATTAGTGGGTGACATGACCACACTCATGTTAAAGGGATCTTATTTAGACTTGTTCTACTGATTAAAAAATATAGTCCATTTAGGAAAGTATTCTTTCTCTGGAAGTAGATAGTGTGGTTGATGAAGGAGTATGGATTTCATCTTTGAGATTAGTCCATAAATTATGGCATTTAATTAAGAGTGACCATCTCAACATTTCCTAGTAATCCATTATGGTTTTCTAACCATTACTCTTTTAATTTTTTTCCATCTTGTACATGTATCTTTTACTTCCTTTTGAAAGGTTATTTGTTTAAGATAACCACTCACAGCATAGGAAGCTAATATCATTGACTTCTTTTTCTATATTTCTTTTTCTTTTTAACTTTTCATATTTTTTTCTATAGTAATTCTTGTTCAGAAGTTTAACTGATCTCCAGTCTATTTTCATACTCATATATCTGATAAACTTACCCAGGGAATTTTTTTTATAACTAAGCACTATACAAGTAATCACATGAATATGTGGGTGATAGAATGTAAGTTGAAGGCTAAATGGCGATGGAAATGCATTCTTGCATTCAGATTTTTTCTTTCTTTCTCACAATAAAGCAGCGAAGAGTGATACAAATATATGTGCTAGATAGCCCATTAACTGGCATACAAAATCGCTGAAGCAATGTAGTTCAGCAGAGAGACCAAGACATGTAATGAGAGTAGGAAAGCAGCTTTGATAATTAGAATGAGTCAAAAGCAATCTTCTGCCTGCTTTAGCTTGCACAGATGACAGGAGAAGGAAAATGTTCTTTTCTTCTGAGACAGAAACAGGACATCAGTCAAAATGATAAGAGATGTCAGTATAATATTCCTCTGAGTCAGGTACCACTAAGTTAGGCATCTGGGATGAGAGTTTCTAATCTTTTTCTTTGCTTCAGTTTTACTTTGGGCTTTGGGATAATAGATTCCATATCAATATATATCTTTTTAAAAGTTCTCAGTTTTTAGTTGGGAGAAGTAAAAGTAGTTTATAATCTAATGGGAAAAATGTAGTCTTTGAAGTAAGGAAAACTAACTTAAGTTAATGTTAATAAGAAATTTATATTCCTTTAAATGGGTATAAAATTACCTTTCTCCTAGGAATTCTGTGAGCATTTATGAATAAATATGACTTTGCAAGGACGAGCTGGGCTAACAAAAGATTTTTATTAGTAGTAGTTATCAAATTTATTTTATGCTAGCAAAATGAACCAACACTTAAAGTTTTAACAAACAAAAAATATAGTACTTCTTTCTTTTTTAATTTATTATATTTCCAAAGAAAACCACAGGAAAGGAAACTTTTATATCACTGGCATTAGTCAAAAAAAATTTTTGTTTTAAAATTATCTTAATTTCCAAAGCTAAAATAGATCATGGTGATCATGGTCTTGTTTATGATATAAAATCAGTAAATATTTACTCTATTTTAGAATATGACCGGGCTTGGTGGCTCAGCTTGTAATCCCGCGCTTTGGGAGGCTGAGGTGAGTGGATTGCCTGAGCCCGCGGCTTCGAGACCTGCCTGCACTCCAGCGACCACTGCACTCCAGTCTGGGTGACAGAGTGAGACTCCAACTAAAAAAAAAAAATATATATATATATATATTTTAGAATATGTCCTACAATTCTGAAATTTGTTTTCAAATATAAAATTTTGGGTAATAGCACCTTCTGAAAGAGTTACTAATAAGAAAAATGTTAAATTCAGCCTATATATTGACATAGTCTAAAAATTTAGCTATGATAAAGTAGACTGTAACATAAAGTATACAGTAAAAGAAAAATACAATTTCTAATTATATGGGAAAGAGAGAGAGGGAACTAGAGTGCCAAGTAATTGAATATTCCTTTTAACTAAGCTAGCTGCTAATTCAATGAATCAGTGTTATGCCACATGGGTTTTCACTATCCTCAGCAAAAATTCCACAAGAAGAGGCAAGGTGTTTTTATTATTCCATATGCACCTGTCTCACAACTGACAAGGAGTCACAGCTGCTGTTTTTACTGGGGAGGAAGGTAATTGTGAATGTAAAATATTTAGAATGTGCCTTAAAAAAAGTAACTGTACAATAAATTATAAATACCAAAAGTATTCGCAAATATCAACTGATTCATTCATTTTTCTTACAATTACATGTTGACCATTATGTGCATTAGTTATATAAAAAGGAAGGATAAACTGTGCAGAGAAGACTGCCAGTTAGCCATTGGGGTTCAACAAACTCCTGAAGACTCAGCAACTTAAGACAAGAAGCGTTTATTAGCCTTTGGTGGTTCTTCTCATCTGAGTCATGATGAGTTGTTCTTGGTGGTACCCATTCTGCTTTTGTGGTTCACTGGGGTCATCTGGGGTTGCTTTGCTGACCTTGACTGAATGAACTCTTATTTATCCTCTGCTTAACAACAGGGCAACTCTGACCCAACAGGCTAACTTAGGTTTGTTCTCATGGCATGACAGAAATGAAACAAGATCTGGAACATGCAAAGGTTGGAAGTGTAGCAGTGTTGCTTCCATCCCATTCCATTGATAAACGCAAGTCATGTGGCCAAGCCTGATTTCAAATGTGGGGAAACAGATTCCACCATGTGGAGAGAAACTGCAAAATCACATTGCTAACTATGTACTCGTACAGGAGAGGATAGAGAATTATGACCATTTGAGCAACCTATCATGATGACCATGCTAAAAGAATAACTGATAATCCTGCTTTTGAAATATTTAACCACATTCATTAATGCAAGGTTATCAGCTTCAGTCCTTTCCCATATAAAACAAAATAGTGCAAAAAAGATCATGTCATGAAATAGTCAAATTAACCAAGTTTGTAACAAGATAGGGTCAAGTTTATTGTTAGGGTGTAACATGATTGGTATATAGTTACTCAAAGGTAAATTTAAAAACTGTCATGAATAGTAGTTTAGCTGTGTGTTCATGAATACTACCTCTGGGTTTAAACCTATTTATTTTTTAATATATAGAGGACAAGACTAATAAGAACTCATTGTCGTGTGCTTCTCCCAAGAGAATAGATAAGCTTCTCTCAGTTGCTTATCTGGCAGTCCTCACCAAATCAATAGTCTAGTCGAAACCACAGAAAATATGATTTGCTTATTCAAACTTGTTCCTAAATACCAAATGTGCATACTCTACCATGTCCTGCAGACATTGTTACTGGTGCATTCAGTTCTTCTCTGCTGATGATCTAAGTGATGGATTCATAAATTGTTTTTTTTTTCTTTTTTGGTCTCTATAACCAGACAGATTCCATTATAATTTTACCTTAGGTTCACTGAAGGGCATCCTGAAATTTTTAATTTCAACATAAAATGACTGGTGCCAAAGAAGGTTTTTCATCTGAAAGCTCAATATTATTAATCAGAAGTGGAAAGTACAATTCTTTGAGAAATCTCCAAACTGTTTTACATAGAAGTTGTACTAATTTACATTCCCACCAACAGTGTATAAGCATTCCCTTTTCACTGCATCTACAACGTGGATGGAGTTGGAAGTCATTATCCTAAGTAAAATAACTCAGGAATGAAAAGGCAAATACTGCATGTTCTCACTTGTAAGTGGGAACTAACTATGGATCTGCAAAGGCATACAGAATAGTATAATGGGCATTGAAGACTAAGAAGTTGGGAGGGTGAGGGGTTGAGGGATGAAAAATTACCCATCAGTTACAAGCGACACTATTCAGGTCGGGTACACTTAAAGCCCAGACTTCACTGCTATATAATTCATCTATGTAACTAAAAATCACTTTTACCCCCAAAACTATTGAAATTAAAATAATAACAACAACAGTAATAATAGATGAAAAAGGAAATGGAATGTATGCATAGAACACCATAAGAATAGTATTTATTAAATACCCAAAACTTCCCTGGTTTTATAGGCTTGTTCTAAGTACATTCTATGTATTATTTATTTCACGGCAAACATGGGAGGTAGATACTATTTTTAGCCCAGTTTGCAGCTGAGGAAACCAGGGCCAAAAATATTAAAAACTTTCCAAGACCACATACTTATAAGGTGGGATGTTGATTCAAACACAGACGCTATGATTCCAAAGTTACACCCTTAACATCCACAGTATAATATCTCCCCCATGCAAACAACCACTTATAAAACTGGTCGTTTACTATTTATTATTTCATTTTTTGCTGCCAGTAAAAGTGGTGCCAAATATTTATGTGTGGCCAAGATTAAGTTCGATTTAGCAGTTACCACTGCCATTGACGTTGATCATGCCTGAAAAATGTAACAACAAATATAGACTGCAGAATGTGTTTTTTAGCCAAACCTGCTTAGTGAAAAGAGAAGAAGCAGCTAATCAAATACCTGATACCTTCTTACAGGTTTTGAATTGTGCTCATGATTTGTTGACAACATCTATGCTTAATCATCTTTTACCAAAAATCATGCAAAGGTTTATTTGTTTAATTATGGAAACTAAGACACATGTGGTTTCATTAGATACATAATGAAGAGTTTTGCTGATTAAGCTGAAAACTTTAAAACCAGTATGTCATCCCATATATACCACAATAGATTTTGCTGAAGGAAATTCATTATTTTGACTAAGCAGTTCATGACTTTGGATATCAGAAAGAGAAATCTTAAAACATGGAACACCAAAAGTGAACTTATGTCTTCTGAGGGTCAAGTTTATATTAATGTAGGACATTTTGCTATGACATGCTGAAAGCCCTGGTTAAATGTAACAGAATTCCGTACTCAGAGACATGGAATACAGATATCATAAATCGCCTGTGGTTGAGGTAAGGTTTTAGTATATTTGTGATGCCATAATGTTACAGTCTTAAATACATTGATTATATTTATTCTGGAAATCTAACTTATTCTTACAACTTACAAACAAATCTCCTTGATGTACTTTGTTGTAAATTGATGTAATTTGTTTACAAATACTCTTGATGTACTTTATATGTAACCTAAAGCACATTTTATAATTGGCAGTTAAAAATAAGATTTCAGAGAAATTCAATATTTTCAGGAATTTGCCACCTTAAATAATATGGATATTTGTTACAAATATTTATGTGTAGAAATAGTTTGCATTATGATAATGCAATCAAATATAACAACAACAGCACTCAGGTACAGAAGTGTGAAAGAGTATAGTTGAAGAACAGTAAGCAATATTAGTGGTAGAAAAAATAGTAGAAAAAAAGGAACTTTCCAACTCTGATGTGCTTCAAAATCTCTCCTGTGCCAAATCATTCTTGTGAAAAAGTCTAGTTTTTATATGCGTTTATCTCATGCTCTAACTATACACCTCAACTTGACTCTTCTGTTTGTGTGCCATAGACTCGGGAGATAGGCTTTATATTCAACCTAGAGCATTTACTAACACAGTGAGTTGAATAAGTTATGTAACCTTTTTTTATGACCTATCTCTAAAATGGGTATCAAAAATTAAATGAGTTAACAAGTAAGTTTTTAAGACCATCTCTAGAAAATAATAAGTATTCTGTAAATGTTGTTATTGTAAGTTCTAGAGGGTCACTATGGGTAAAGAGTCTAGTTAACTGAGATATTTCTTTTTCTTGAAATTTCTTTTCATCCATTTGGCTGTCTTTGCATATACTAACCTACCAGTAGTGACAAAAACCTTCTTTCAATTGACTAATTAGGTTTGGTGACTTTCTGAGTCTTTCCTTAAGCATACAAGATTCATTTCATTATTAGAGTTATCATTTTGAAGTCATATGTCCAGAGATATGTCTTATTTAAATGCTTTTCTTGGAAATTACCTAAATGCTAGCTCAATGGAGGTAGGACTGGTATATTGACTGGTATATTTGAAACAACAGAAATATTAGCCATTAGTTCTAAACACCAATGCCATTTTAGTCTTTACTTAAGATCTTTCATGAGGCAAAGCATTTTGAAATGAGAATCTATCTTTATCAGTACTGTATGTTCAGTTGGCATAACGTGTGAGCTCTCGGGATGGACAGGAATCTGAAATCCATGAAGCAGAGCCTCTCTGTTGTTTACAGTATTTAAAATAAATTGTTTCAGTTCTCTGTGGGATTGGTTCCTGTTGAGAAGAACCTCCTAATTAAAAACAGCAACTGGAATAGAATTATAATGCAGGTATTTTGACAATGTGGGCACCTGGTATATTATCTTGAAATAAACTGACCTATGGTTATTACTGATAGTGTTCTTTCTAGGAGGGATTTGCATAACTACAGAGAATTAGTCCCTCTGCCCATGCTTTTGAAAGGAGCATAGAGTATTTAGTAGAGAGGAGGTAATTATGCTATTTGGGATAATAGTCAGATTTACTGTCTAGGACTGCTATTCTGAACACTACATGAATTTCAGTATAATTGCTCAGATCCTGTTTAGATGAAAGCTGATTCATTTTTTCAGGTCTTCTTTGTGCTCTTTTTATTCTTATTGTTGTTGTTTTTAAAGCGAGCAGTTCTAGCATTGCAACCAAAAAAATACTGTTTAATATTAAAATTGACCTTCTTTTGTCTATATTTATAAATTGTTTATTAGAACATAGATGCAATTTGTTCAAATTATGACTGCCTTTTTGGCCAGTGTTTCATTATCTTACCTGCCATTGCCCATAATATTTATAAAATACATGAACTCTAAATTACTCTTTCTTATGTTAAACTATTTGGCATCCTTCAATTTATATGTATTAATTCCCTCTTCAGAGTGAATCACATTCACATCAGCAAAGTCAAGTGGTGAGTTGAGGAGTGTTTCATTTGACTTTGTTGTTAAGAGACAATCATAGAATACTTGTATTATTAGAGTTAAATATATTTTGTTTTATTTTAATTGTCATGATATATATGTGTCTTAAAAACTTTACTTAACCAGAACATAAAAGATACTCATCCAGGACATGTTGAGTATTATTTTTTCCTTTTTCTGAATATTACCATTTTTACTTTTTGGTGACACAGAGAAGCTAAAAATTAAGAATTTTTTATGGCTTATGTTGAAAATTGCCCATTTATAGTGCCAGACTGCATAAACAATCTAAAAATTCAAAAATCTTACTGTACCCTAATAGTATATTTATTTTAATTCATGGAGTTTCAAGGATTACCTTAACTTGTTTTCACAAATAGAACAAGGCATTTTATCTATTGAGTTTTGAGAAAGTAGCTATAAAATTTTTTGCAAAATTACAAAATCATTCAATGACAATCTGCTCACTTTTAATGTTATCATTTAATTTAGATACAATTTTTGAAATTTAAAAGGTAAGTAATGTTAGTATTTAAGCCTGTTATCAAACTGTTTTTCATATTATTCTCTTCATTTTTAGATTAAAAACTTTTCTAGTCAACAGAAATTACCTAATATAACTACAAACATACTACTTTTGATATTTAACTGATGAGTAATTACATATTTGTGTGGCACCTTTGGGTAAATAATAAATCAGTATATAGGTATTATTTAAAATATTCAGAATCATTATAATGCAAATATTTTAAGAATGTGGGAACCTGGTATATTAGGTTGAAGTAAACCCACATACGGTTATCAGTTATAAATACTTCCACATAAAATGTTATAATACAGATATTGACCTATAAGTCGCCCAGAATCTGTATTTAAAATATTCTTTTGGCAGTACAGAAAACGGCTCATTTTGAGGCCTTCCATGAAATTGCATCATTAAAGCATAAAGTTTATTGGAACTGTTTCATCAGTGTTCATTCCAAAGTCACTCACCTCAAACACATACACATACACTCTCTTTTTCTTCCTTTCTTTTTCTCTCTCTCTCTTTCACTAAAGAGAGGGAGGGAAAGAGAGGAACGAAAAAGAGGGAGGGAGAGAGAAGAAAAGAAGGAAAGCAGAGAGGATATGACAGGGAGAAACACAGAGAGGGAGAGAGAGAGGGAGAAGGAGAAGTGAGCATGTACAGCTAATACAACAAGTGCAATTCCTATTATTAAATCAGATCCCTAAAATAAAAATATGTGAGAGCTATCTTTCAAAGACATCTCTTAAAGCATGAAATTGTTATATGGCATCCTAATTTAGCCAGCCCACAAGGCTATCTGTGATGGTAGAAAAGGGTTCTTTCTTGAAATGGATGCTTCGTTCTTTTTCTCCCAGTAGCTATTCAACGCCCTTTGTCTATTTATATTCATTATTGCCGCTGTAAGAACAGTGCGGGTTTTCATTACTTCATTGGCATGGGATGCACTGATTCAGTTTTGCTGTCACTGCTGACCCGTTTCCTTCCCTCCTCCACTTTTACTTACTGAAAATCTACAAATAGAAGAAACAACATACACAGTATATAATACAGTACAAAATAAATAGCACATTACAAATTGTCATGTTTAGCTTGAATTTCATAGAATTGCATGTATTGAACAAAGAACACAAAGAGGCTTGTGAGCAAACATATATTTTGATAATTTTTTGTATGTAATGCCTTTTAAAATTGTGCTAACTGGTATTATCAATTCTCTGGATTTTTACTATATTACTATTATGGAAAATTTTTATTCTCTCTAAGATATTCAATGGAGGAATAAAAAGTTTTCTTAGATGATAGATGTGATAACTTCACAGTATTGCTGTGAAATAGTACAGCTATGTAGTATAAATTGTTTAATTTGTTTTCAGCTCATTTCTTTGTATTCTGCAGATAGTATGATCATCTAATTTATTTTTAAATTTTTTCATATACATATATTGTATAAGCTATATTCATTCACTAGTATGGTAAACTGTAGGATTCTTATTTTTTTAATTTTACAGTAAGTAATAATGTCAATATAATGTAATGAATCCTTTATTGTGACTCATATATCTAAGAAAATAATTCTTGAAAATTACATATTCTATGCTTTTTTTCCTTCTAATAGTCATGGATAAGAGGAAGCTATATTGAATTTTAAAGCAGTTTAACAAAAGTAATTGGATCTCACACAAAAGTAAATCAGTTTAAAATATACATTTTGCCAGCTCAGAGAATTCAGTCAGTTATCACTATTGAATTCATATGTATTCTGTTTCTTGCAAAATGAATAAGAAAAACTTCTATTGTATTCAAATGCCTTAGATTTGGCTTAATGCTTCTTCTCCCAGTCCCCCTAAATAATATTATTTACAAAACGAATCTAGGAAAAATAGTGATATAACAACCCTTTTTTTAATTTCTGGGAAATATAAAATATATATTTTTTTAAATTCCTCTTTATATGCAGTTTAATGAGATTTCTACAAGACCCAGCCTTTTCAGTGGAGGGGAGAGAAGATCCTAAGAGATCTAAGCTCTCTAAAATAAGTGCCTCTGACACTAGAAAAGTCTGTTTTGTGCTCAAAATATCTTGAAGCATTTCTCAATCTTTGTTGAGTCCCTGCAGGCCTCATTGTACCTGATACCCCTACAGCAGTGATTCTCTGGAAAAGCATGAGACATCTTTGGTTTATCAAAAGTGAATTTGTTATAAAAAAGATCTACATACGCTATTTGCAAACTTTTCTGGTTGCTAAAGGCGGTGTCCACAATGCTGTTGTATGAACAATGTGTTTCATAGAAATGTGTAACATAACACTATGAAAGCCTGCAAACACGTCAAAAGCTTTAGTGATACCATATTGCTATCATCACTTTACCTGTCAGGGAACTGAAGTAGGCATTTTGTCTTGACCACTTAGGTGGCATTTTTGGTGGCATTGGCACCATGGTTTGCACAAGTCGTTTATGGAACTGCTTGAGTGACCCCATACAAGTTATGGAGACATTGTTAACGTTGGAAAAAAAGAAATCTTACCTGTAACTCATCTCTCAGTAATAGTTGCAAATGCAAGTTGAGTAAAACAGGCTGAGTAGGATTTTAAAAAAACATTAATATAACTGCAAAATATATGAACTAAGGTGAATGTGAGCATCTATAATAACAGTATAGATGGCATTATAGTAATCTACTCTATAGTATTCTGACTGAAAAATCTGTGAAATGTGTATAATATATGCCAGATTGTGTTTTAAAATTTTAAGCAACCAGGGAAAACTTAAAGATGTTTTGGAATCTGTTTTGAGTAAAATGTCAGGAAACCTAATTACCTGGATGAAACTCCCACGTGCTACCATAGGTTCCAGCTCAATTCAACACATGGGTGTTGTACGTTACAGGTGTTTATTTCCTCTAGCTTCCTACAGGCACAGAGCTTTACATTGAGTAACCCATTCAAGACTCCTGCATATATTTGAAGCATTTGGCAGAAAAAATGATAAGTATTAGCATGCAGAGACATAGTTAATATTTTATTATTTAGGAATTCATTTATTCCACAATTTTTCATCATGTATCTAAAATATGCCAAACAGCTTCCTAGGCAGACTATTTATCAATTATATTTTTCTTCTACTAGGATATTAACATTATTATAATATTGTCATTGCTAAAAACATGAATTTTCCAGTTTGGATGAGGCTATATTTGTTCCATGATAGAATAGAATGATGGAGACAATTTAATTTATTTTTTAAAAATTCCTTTCACCATATTCAGGGGATAAAAATGTTTTTATCTCTCATCCAGTACTGGATGATGACATATGACAGGACTCTGAAGAAGAGGTCAGTCTAGAGGAAAAGGTGGGTGGGGAGTTATGAATGAATTCTGCTGTGAAGGTAAATGAGAACTGTTGTGGATCAACATTGCCATTTTAATGACAGACCCAATGACAAAAGCTAAATTTTATTATTTATTATTTTTGTTTGATCATTTCACATAATATATTGTGCTTGTCTTATAAAAGTCAGCATTTTCTAACACGGATTCAAGTTACTTCTGTACACATTCTCTGTCCTAGAGTCTCTCATTTTGAAGACAGGATTTATGCTTAAATCGTGTTACCTCTACAGTCCTAGGGTAGGATATACACAGGAACTATTTGTTGAATAAATCCCTGGGTGCAAAGTTCTAATGTCCCCCTATTGACTTACAAAAACTCATGCCTTTTAAATCCATGTCCAGCATTGCAAGAAAGTAGCTAAGCTTGTGTAAATTATGTTTAGAGTTCTGTTAATATGGCACTCAGATCTACTTTGAAAGGGAATTGAAATTAGCCACTGGGAACATTCTAAATCCTCTACTAATTTTAGGTCATTAGTTATTCTTCTTTTGGAACATTAAACAATTCTGAAATAGCATTTTTTAAATGTTGTTCTAAAACATATGCCTCTGCCTAGCCAAGTTATTTGGAAGTCTTTTCTTCCTGGAAAGCTAATCTATCATCTTTTTAGTTTAAGAAGGGTTTTCCTTGAAAATATGTTTAGTATTAGTAACTTCTAAAAAGCCAAAAAAAAAAAAAGAAGAAGAAGAAGAAAAATAGAACAGGATGTCAACCTAAGTAGTATCTAATTTGAAGATTTAAAATCTGGTTTGGGATGTTTTGCACTAAATTTAAAGTCATAATTTGGGTATTAATGGTGCAAATGAACAACAAGAGCTAAGGGTGAAATAAGGGGACCCAAACAAAGACCTTGCAACCAAACACTAACATTAGAAAGAGCTTAAAGTATGTGTTGTTTTACACAGTAAAAAGACTTATCAAAACATCTAGAAAACTTAATTAATGGTTAGATTTAAATCCTCAAGAAGCAATTTAGAAAAAACTGTAAATCTCAATGTATATGTAACAGACAGCTCCTGTTGGCTTACTCCTCTTTTTTATCTCTAGAGGGCTACTAAAACCTTTTTTGATTAAGAGTAGATAATATGGAATGTGCAAAAGTTCTGTGTCATTGATCTACATTTATTCTCTTAATGCAGTTTTTGTTTCTTGCTGGGCCCATAGTTTTTCATTAACTTGTCTACCATGTTCCAGTTTTAGATTCATTGCATAGGCTTCTATATATTTTCTTTCTTCATGATAGGAAATGATTGATCAACTCACACATTCTCTGTTATTTTTCATGCCAATGTGGTAATATCCTGTAGAGTCATTTTTAAAAATTATGTTTTAGCCTTAAGTTACAGCCTGCTCATACACATAAAAAGGAAGGAGACTCCTAGCTCTAACACAGCTTCTAATGAATCGAGCCCATATTAAGTTGTCATAGAGGTGTAATCATTGAGAGTTCAGGTTTATAGTTAACCCACACACCACACCTTAAAGCAGAGCTGAAAATCTATCTAAAGTCAATGGCAAATATAAATTTTTCTGCCAGTCAAATTCAGGAATTCATGATCTTTCTCTATTTTGTTTTTCTTGGATTTATTTCCTTCCATTTCCCTCTTCTTTCCTCCTTCATCCTTCTTTCCATACTTTCTTCCCTTTCTTTTCATCCTTCCATCTTTCCTTCCCTACCCCTCTTTCTTCCTTGTTCTTTTCTTCTTTCAGTTCCTTTCTTCCCTTTCAGTTATTTTTTTCTCCAACCTTCCCACTATTTTCCTTCCTTTCAGTCTTTTTTATTTTTATTTTTTTGTATTTTTTTTTCCAGTCACATGTTGTGTTTCCCCAGTGTTCAATGAAAATTAGTTAGGTATAATGAAAAGAATAGATTATAAAATCAGGATCCTAGCTTTCCTTCTTTTATACCTTTCTTCTTTTCTTTCTGAAACACAGTTTTGTTGAAAACTTCTTATGTGCACATATCTAGAAAACTGAGGTACAGGATTTCATTCTTCACAACGTGTGTATAAATGAGTGAAGAGGCAGTGGCCACACAAGGTTAATTCATTTGCATAAACCCATAGTGAGTGGTAGGATTAGAGAACAGGTATGACTTCTCCGGATCCCAAGTTTAGCCAAACCCTTTATACCATCAACATTGTCTAGATTTGCTTTTTAGAAAAAACATTTGGCATCTGTTTCTTATTTTTAATCCTCTGGGAAATGTGTACAACACTTGCGTCTTTCTCTTCTTCATTCAATAAAGAAGATGCCCTCTATTGTTCCAGGCACTGAATAACCAATTCCCATGATGATGATTATGATAATAATGATAGCTCACACTTATATAGCCTTCTGTGTGCGCAAAGCTATCCTTACCACTTTACATGGATAAATGCATGCCATTCATAATGACAGCTTAGCTATTTATCTTAATTAATATTGGTGTGTTGAGTATAATCAGCACGTGTTCATTATTCACAGGTTCATGTTAAGACAAAGTGATGTGTGGGAGCTGGTATGTCTTTTGCATATTGTCTTCATTTTCATATCCAGGTTTTGCAAGCAGAAGACATTTTCAACCAAACAATTCAAATTGAATACAGATACAGGCTCTGTATTCATTTTTCTAATAGCAGAATATCATTAGGAAGGAAAAAAGAGTGGAAGAAAAATAACCATAGCTATGATTGGCTCCCTTAACTGTAAAGGAACAAATTAGAATAGTATCATCTGTAAATGTTTGCTTAAAAATTTAAGAATAGTTAATTTAAGAATAATTTATGTCTTGAAGGCTGATATCCTGTGGCTTGCTGCAAGCAATAGTATGGTAATCTATGAATGCTTGTCCAATTGAGATATTTTATCTTTGTGGACTTTTTATATCCCTGTATCTTTTTATATACAGTCAGGAAAATAAGATTACTAGTTGAGAATTTGTAGTTGCTGTTAGCTTTCCAAATATATAGATAAGCATTGAACATTTTTAAACAACTCTCAGAGGTGGTAGAAGACACGTCTCTCATAAAAATGTATTTATTTTAAGTTACTTCAACTTAGTAAAAAACAATGTAATTTAGCATAATGATAGTAGCTTGGTGATTCATCCGTAAGAAGTTCTGTTTTTTAGGAAGAAAAAAAAAACTATGTGAATTTCTTTAGTTATCTACAAGATAGCAAATTTAATTATATCTTGCCCAGGAGGAAAAAGTTCACAGTGCTTCTTCTTGTGAATTGGTAGCCCTGGGGTTAAGTATTCAATAGGATCATTATTACAACTGAATCACTATGTAGCCAGGAGTTTTTTTAACCCAAAGGAGCAAAAGCACGTATGATGCTGACTATTTTGGAATATTTAGCCATAACTATCTGGACACAAGGTAAGCAGCATATTTTACTGTTTTTCCCAAGTTAATGAATAATGCATAACTAGTCTTCTCAGATCATCTTATTCTGAATCCTGAACCTGACTGAAATTCTAAATGTATTTAATCGTGCCAAATACCCTGTGCTCTTTGGAAGCCATATAGATATATCATGAACAGATAATTAGTCCTCATTTTGACTGGACAACATTTTTAGTAGTTAAATGGCACTACTTAATACAGCCTAAAAGATAAATGAATCTCGTAAGTTATTGGTAGCTTTTTTCAGAGAAGCAAGTTCTCCTTGACAGTTACTTTAAAAGACAAGTCGTCTCAAGATATTTGTTTTCCCTTTTAAATTCTCTTGTTTTTTCACTTAAGCTCTGCATTATTTAGCCTAGTTAACATGCAGAGCAGGAAGCTGTTTTCTAACTTTTTCCCCCTCTTTTTGAAGGTAATGTGATGCACATTTACTGGGATTCTGAACCTTTTATACTTTCTAATCTGTTAAAATATTCTTTAAATTAAATTCTTTTTTTTTTAATGCTGATCTGTTTATAAAGTCCATCCAAGTATAGGGTAGAAATTATACTGTGTTGGAGGAACACATTCTCTTTAATTTTCTCAATTGTATCTTCCTTTCATGCTCCCATTTTTTAAAAAAAGTAAATTGAAATTTAAGCAGTAAAAAATGTGATTTTAAAATGTACAAAATAGTAATTATGTAAAAATTGTTTCTTTGGGGTAAATGAGAGATTATACCTAGTTAAGTAGATGACAGAATAGTAATTATTATTTATAACCCTTATTATTATATATCAGCAAGTCACAAAAGATTAAGTTTCAGTTAACTTTGAACAACTAGTAATTATAAAATACAATGCCAACTGACAGAAAAATCATTAACATATATACCTAATCTTTGAAATTAAATTAGTTTACAATTCTTCTTTTATGTTTTTTGTAATATGCATTTTTAATATTTGTTAATTTAAATCATTTTAAAGTGGGTGGCACTAAAAGGTATGCTTTTTCATCTACTTTTGTGAAATTTTATTCAAAAGAAATGCATTTGGTACTATCAATGTACAACACAGAGACATGAATCTGTAATCTTTCATATCTGAAAACTATTATTTTCTTGTTGATAAATATACTAAAAATGTAAGGTTTTGACATCTTGAATTTATGCCAGAAAAGAGGACATTGAGTAAAAATATATAATTTTCAATAATTTAGAATCAATATTCTATCACTCACATACCATAGGGGAAGGAAACATAGAATACATAGAATAGTAGTTAAGGCAATAGTAGTGAAAACAGCAGAAAAATATATTAAGTGCTCTTAAGTATTGATCATTATGCTAAACAATTAAAGTGAATTTTCTCATTTAATTCTAAGAACAGTCCAACTAGATAGACTCAGAGTTAAGTAACTTGCTCAAGGTTACATAGCTGATAAGTGGCAAAATGTGGACTCAACTCAGACTTCCTTTACTCAGAGCTCAATGTGTTAACCACTTTGGTTCCTTGAGTCTTTTAAAGGGAAAGTAAAGGTTGTTGACACAGTGCATGGTCCTTGGATTTTGAGCTCCTAGATACAATTATGAAAAGTACTATGTATATGAATGTATTTGAATGCACCATGACTTTCTTACCTCACTATTTTTAAATATAGATAGCTTTACCCTATTCCTACAGATTATATCTTAGCTTCATGGGTGGCAACTATACATTCTCAAACTAAAACTTCAGATATTATTCAATCAATTGATGTATATAGGAAGCCAAGTTGGATAAGTATAGCCCAAGTATCACTTTGTGTTCATTTTTATATCAAGAAATCTGTGCAGACAGTTTTTTTTTTCCCAATTGAACCAACCCAATTGTGATTAATATGCCCTACATAATCTCTTTGATGCTTTGTATGCCAGAAATAATAATCCAAATCATACTCCTTTTCTCTGTTCTTGAAGCATTTATTTTTCCTTCTTACATCCAACTCACCAATGAGTGGTTCTGCATCTCCCATTCTCAGTTCACCCCAGCATGCTGTGGTTTCCAAACGTGGCTTTTCTTTCTATAGAATGAAAACAATCCAAAACTTCATAATTGAGTGGTCTTTCTGCAATGTAGAATTTAAAATAGACCTATACTGTGAAGATGAAGCTTTTTCTTAGCCGAATATGGCTTTAGCAATAGTTAAGTTTGAGACTTTTTACCAACACAGTAATTTAGTTTCTTTATTTTGACTTGGATACAATATTTTCCATCTCATTCAAGGGCCAACTGAGGGACAGCTGTGAGAGAAAAACTCCAGGAAAAACGGCTAGACACCAACAGTCACATCCCAGTGTGGTTGGGCTCTGGAACCTTCCCGACATGCACTCTTAAGTTTCCACCTTTCCATCTGTCTAAGCTAAAAATGCTTCCTTCATTTCAAGCTTAGACTTCTACAGTTACCACTATATATGACACCCAAGGACACAGCTTTTTCCAGCTTCTTTCTTCTACATACAAAGAATCACTTTTCCGCTTCAATTCAGCTTAGACAAGCGTAATCTTCTTTAAACTTACAACATGAGTTTATAATACAGACAGTCCCAAGCTTATAATTCTTTGACTTAATGGCTTTTTGACTTTACAATGATGTGAAAGCAATATTCCTTCAATAGAAACCATACTTTGAATTTTGATCTTTTCCCAGGCTAGCACATGTGATAGGACACTCTCTCTTGAGTTGTTCACTCTTGATTATGAGAGTGAACAACTGATACTTTACAGTGTACTATGTTGTCAGATGAATTTGCCCAACTGTAGGCTAATATCAGTGTTCAGAGCACATGCAGGGTAGGCTAGGCTAAGCTATTATATCAGTAGGTTAGGAGTATGAAATACATGTTCAACTTACAATAGGTTTATCAGGGAATAACCTCATGGTGAGTCAAGAAGCATCTACACACTGATGTGCTGTTGATTGAGAGATGGTATAGTATGGGTTAAGAGCACAGTTCTGAAGTCAGACTACCTGGTTTTGTAACCTCACCCTACCACTCAGCATACACATGCTCTTTGATAACTCAATTTCTTTGTGCCTTAGTTTCCTCATCTGTAAAATGGGAGTGATAAACAATGAGTTATACATAAGGTTCTTAGACTAGTACCTGCCATATACTTCCTGAAGTATAAATAAATGTAGTTTTGGAGTTTATACTACCACCAGAGTGGGACCTATCTCCTCTGAACCTGGAACCTTCATGTTATTTTTGGGTATAAAGTCCATTTCTTCTTAGTTCATCTCCATCTTTGAATTCCGAGTTCCTATATCCTGCCATGGGAAATCTCTGCTTCACTAGTCCTCTAGTCCTAAGTTTATTTGCAGAGAAGGCTAACAAAACTGACAGGTTAGAAAGCAGAGATTGCAAGCTTTTTCCATCTAATAATTCACTTAAGTACTCACAGAGTACAATTCAATGATTGATGTAGCGCACATAAATTTTAAGTATGTAACTTTAAGATAAATTTGAAAGCACATGCTTTAGTGATGATTTCTGTTGTTAACAATACCTATAATTTTACCTCTCTGTCTCTGATAGGATTGATGCACTTAAATTGTGCAAGACATTGACCAATACAAAAAGGCATGCTAAAATTACTTCCCTCCAGCCGGTCTTCTTTGCCTAAGAACTGCAGACTGGCCAGTGAAGCTAATTCATTATTCTCATGGAAAATCTGTTTACACCATGAAACCTACTTTCCTATGTGATGCTCACTGCTGGCAAAGTCAAAACTAAAAATATTGGCAAAAACACAAACAAAACAACAACTTAAATAAGGAACATGCATAGCAGATGGTGGAGATGAATAGTTGATCATCACTATCTGCTAGTCTCACTCACTGTATTCCCTTCAAATTGTTGCAGTACCATAATTTTGCCATGATTATCTATAAAATTACGTTGACTGTTAAGCTCTGATTCATGCTTTTCTTAAGTCATCTGCGGGAGAGATGACATTCTAATTGCACTCTTGATTTTTCGTACACTATGAGTTGGTTAAGCACAGACACGTTTAACTAAAGAAAAAGCCTAAATGTATGCTATTTAACATTGTGACAGATTAATACTTAGGAATTAGACCAGCAGTACAATTAGACAGCTTAAATGTGTCCTACATGTTAATGTCTATATGACTTTAAGAAGTCACATTAAGTCCTCCTTTTTCAAGGAGTCTGTTGCAATTTTATTGATTGAAATAAATGAAAGTCTATCAAAGATTTTAAGTGAATTATGAGAAGACTTATCACAATTACACCTAATTCTAGAAATTAAAATTTAGGGAATTAAGTGTAAATTCAGAACATTTCAAGGTAAGAAACTGTATTTACAGTAGACTTCCTAAAGTAGTTATTAAGGGTGTAACTAACTCTTATATATGAGTTATCTGAGTTTCTTTGAAATAAGGATAAATCTTTAGTCTCTTGAAGTAAAATTTGAAATGACATCTAGAAGTACATTTTAAAATTCAGTTGACATTATATGCATATTAAAATTATATTACACTGTATTAAATGTCATATGATAACATATAGTTTACTTAGAAATAGCCAAGAATACACAGATTTCTGTGTAATATGATTTTAAATTACAGATAATTTTTTCAGTTTGATGCACAATAAGAAATTTTTCTTTAATAGTGATCAACTACACACACACACACACACACATACATATATGTGTATATATACATTAAAAAGCTAAAACAAAATCTTTACAAAACAATGTGATCTCTTATGCAAAGTTGGTTATATCACCTTAAATGTTTTGTCACCATCTCATGTGTCGTGGTGCTCAGGTTGAAAAGCACTGATCTGTCCATGATCCTACACTTTTAAAATGCATTCATCATGTTGTTACCACAAGGCAAATAAAATTTGTCAGACTGAATTAGGTTGATACATTGCTTACAATAATTTTCAACACAACACATTCAGTTACAAGAATGGGAAAAGATAAACTTCTGCTGTTCATCTCTTCTATCAGGCAGAATACGTTTCCTCCACGTTTTGAGGAAGACCGTATATGTATAGCCTTGTGACCACTAAGCACAGTATTTTCCCATTGGACTTCTACTTAGCACCCTCTGCAACCTCCATTGAAGGCACCATGCTCCCCAGGCTGAAGATGAGGACTGCATTTATGTTATACACTACATCCATGGATTACTTCAGTCAATAAGATTATTCTGTTAGAAAGAAAATCTCAACTAGGGAGATTGTAGAATAGGTCCTGAAAGGGAACTATTGAACAGAATGAGTGGTAGAGAAGTTCATTAAGATCAGCACATACCAAACAAGCAAAAAGCATGTTGCTTTCTCAGCATAACCAGTAACATTGCACTTATGATTAACAAATGCCTTAATAATAATTCTACCTGTGGCCACCATGAAGGTAGATGTAATTGTGAGGGGTGACATACAGTCTGTCTCCCTGTCACGTCCTACATTCATCCATTCAACAGGTACTTACTGAGTGTCACTGGAATGGTGCCAGGATCCAGAGAGCATGGTTAAATAACATATCTCTATCCTGCCCATAGAGAGTTATACTTTACAGAAAAGCTCACATGAAGAGGAAGTCGATTTTCAGTGCAATACATGATATGCTAAGATAGAGATAGACATAGGATGAAGACTAGAGAGGCAAAGAGGACTCAAAATTAGACAGGTTAGCCAGAAGAAATCATGAAAGAAGCAACTTGGACTTGATTTTGAAGGATTCATGAGAAATAGATAACAAGGTAAGGAATAGAGAAAGAAGAAACATTTTGATATCATGAAGAGATGGAACAATATGAGGCTTTCTAGAAATGATACCTACATCAGGTCTGTTGAAGTGGCAAGTGTATGTGATAATAGGAAGAAATAAGGCTCAGGAGATCATCAGGATCAGAGCCAGAAGGGCCTTTTCTGATAAAACAAGGAATTTAGCATTTACACTGAGGGTTATGGAAGACAGTTTTTAACTTGGAACAAGCTTGCTATTCCCCCTACTGTTCTTAAAATAACTATACATTTCTTTTCTTTTTTTAGAGTCACTTTCCTGCTAATCACTGGAATAGACCAGTCAGGCTAAAGAAAAAACAAGTGATGAAAAATAAACATCAAGAAGTCACAAAAATACCATAAATCTTACAAAGTACTCTTTAGGGTTACCCTGGAATGGCTTAAAGTGATTCCTTTGGTGATTAAAAAAAAAAATCAGGGGGTGAAGGAAGGAGGGTGTTACCACTCAGAAAAGTGAACTGATTGTACTTTACTGAACAAAAAGAAATTGGACTATATTGGTTGATCACATACAAATAACATGAATAATTAGACACTACGATGAAGTGGAATTTTTGAAAGTACAAAATAAAAATTATTGAGTAGATAATCAAAAAATTGGGTGAGCATGACTCAACAGGAAATGAAAATCAAAGTTTATCAATTCCATTTTCTTTAATGAGTGAAATGTGGATAGAAAATACCAAATGCAACAAGTCTATGTAGTTCCTACTGTGATCAGAGAAGTGGTAGGAATGTGTTTTACGTTCCTATTGTAACTGTAAACAATTATTCTACACTCAGGGTTGTAAAATAGCAATTTATTTTCTAAAAATTCTGCAGGTCAGAAGTCTGACATGAGTCTCTCAGAGCTAAAATCAAAGTCCCAGCAAAGCTGCATTCCTTTCTAGAGGCACAAGGGAAAGATTCATTTCCTTGCCTTTTCCAGTTTCTAGAACATGCTCATATTTCTTGGTTTGCAGCCTCCTCTTCTTCCATCTTCAAAGTTAGCAATGGCAAGTTGAGTCTTTTTCACGTCACTTTACTCTGACATTGACTTTTCTTCCACCTTTCACTTGCACTTCTAAGAACCCTTGTGATTACAAATAGGCTTACTCAGGTAATCCAGTATAATTTTTCTATTTTAGGGTTAGTTCATTAGCAATCTTAATACCACCTGAAATCGTAATTCCCCTTTGATATGTTACCTGACATGTTCACAGTTTCCAGGGATTAGGATGCAACATCTTTGGAGGCGACCACTCTTCTGCCTACCCCAGAGGGACTATGAGAGCGAATGTGCAGGCTCACAGGAAACCTTGGAACAGACTCTGAACCCACACAGCGTAGAAAGGCATAATGCAGGCATGAGGGGGTCACCAAGGCTTGCTTCACATCACAGGCCCAGGAAGATTCAACAGTGAGACGTTGCCACTCTCCACAGAAAAACAGGAAGTAAATAAAGGAAAACATTTCAAGGAGCAGCAAAAATCAATGAAGCAAAGTGATCCAGTGTTGCTTCATTGATTCCCTCCCTCCTTGGTTTAGCTGATCATTGAGTTTGTTTGCTAGTCACCAGAGATCCTTTTCTTCGTTTTCCTTTTATTTACCTGTTCTGCACTCAGGAGCTCTTCAACACTCTTTTGGTCCTAACTGTGATTGCCGATTTTACTTTCAACTGATCAGCTTATTGACCAGAGTAAGGAGCCTGCTTTCCAAATGTCTTAAGACTCTCCCCACGAATTTTTTTTTGGCTCTTAACAGAAGTTATCAGAGCCCCATTTCTTGAAACCTTCCTCAGAGTTGAAGTCTTTGTCTTTCTTCCAATTACAATGGCTAATGAAATTCTATTACATCACAGCTGGCTATTAAAAGAGTAGTATTAATCAGATAAGATTTTCTGTGTGACATCGGAGATGTTTCAATAGGTAATCCCAAGCAAAGAGTTTGAGAATATATTTTGAAAATAGCCATATCATTGAATGTATAATAGGTTCTCGGGATCATTACAGTGAAGGAGAAAATAAATGGGTTCCACGATTTTTGTTATATTAAAAAAAATTAAGATTACTTTGATAAATCTAAATTGCTGTAATCTGCCACTGTACAAAAAATAATCTCATCACAATTCTACCTCAAATATGATTTTAGTTTTAATGTAGTCTATTTTGACTTTCACATAAAATAATAAATAGAAAATAGCACATAGAAATACATTATATCCCATGGTGACCACTGAATTTCTTCCTTAAGAATCCCCTATTACTGAACTAATTTGATTCAGCATTTAATATACTTGCATCTATTAAGTATTTTAATGAGAACTTCTTAACACAGAGGCTATTTTTAACCTCTCAGTTTAAAAAAAATGATCTATCATGGTTTATTTGGGAGAAAAAAATGAGAAAATATATATTAATTTTTTTTCAACTTTCCTTTTTCTTCAATCTCTTGATTTTTATAAAAGTATATGTTATCTGAGGAAGCAAAGATAAAATTAGCACTTCTTTTAAAAAGACTACAACCCAAAAACAATAATCTTACATGAGTGGAGCCTTTACGTACTATTTTTAGAGTAAACATCTATTCCTAAAGGCAATATTAATATTTATCATAGGATATATGTTCTGCAATGTTATAGTCACTAAAGAACATTTAGTGAATAATCCAGTTATAGAACTAATGAGGAAAAAATATTATGCCACCAGATGATAATTACTCAGCTATGATAGAAAACTTTGAAGATTTGAGACCATTTAAGGAAAGTAGTGCTAAATAGCAACTCTTTAATTACTACCTCATCACACTTTCTAGTAAAACCAATATAAAGCAGCTAACGGGTTTTATTGACTTAAAAAAAAAAAAAAAAAAAAAAACCTCAGCCTGACTCGCTGGCTCAGCCTGTAATCCTGCGCCTTGGGATGCCGAGGTGAGTGAATTGCCTGAGCCCGCGGGTTCGAGACCTGCCTGCGCAACTTGGTAAGACCTCATCTCTTACAATAAATAAAAAAAAAATTAGTCGGGCGTGGTAGCGCGCGCCTGTAGTTCCAGGTACTTGGAAGGCTGAGGCGGAAGGATCGCAGGAGCCCCACAGGTCGAGGCTGCGGTGGCCCGGAGCGGCCACTGAACTCCAGTCTCCGTGACAGAGTGAGACTCCAACTCAAAAACAAAGAAACAAACAAAAAACACCTCATCTGTTTAAATCGTTATTGTTTTTATTTGAACTTCCATAATGACAAAAACGTACTTCTGTTCTTATGGCAAATAAACAGATTCAATTGCTGGCAATTCAAGACACTTTTTTGAAACAAATATTGAACATGGATTTTGGGAAAGAAAACAAACTTTCAAATTGGTGATCAGTAATCTGTAAAATCTATTCCCAATCATCAATTTTCTTTTTAAGCAAATCCTTATAAATTACTGAAGTTTTCAGGATTGGTTATTTAAAAAAGTAATGTAAAATATAAACAAAATCAGACATATTATTTTCCTTTTTCCTAAATATATATTTTATAGTTCATTTGTTTTTCTGTAACTGAATGCCATTTAATTTACCACATGTAATTTCTACAATTTGAGATGTTGAATTGTTAAACATTTCTTAATCTTTGATCTTAACTCAAGAGGGGGAAAGTTTAATTTGTAAAATGCAGCATCTTTCTCCCATCCAGAAATATTGGAAATATTCTGAGATTTTAATTCAGGTATCCTGAACACCACTGAAATTTCATGCAAATTTTTGTGGTTACATGTCTGCATTTATGGAGGGAGGCAATACTTTTAGTTTTCAACATATATTTAAAGTCTATAAACTTTGAATATATAATTCCCAATATAAGAATATCCAAGAGACTGGAATAATAATTACAAAAGTTATGATTACTCCAGTGGAATACTAACCATGAGTGGCCTAGAGTTAGGACTGTTCTCAGTGAATCAACTGGTTACTTGTGAAATACATGCCCCCCCAACACTATCATTTTCCAAATGCTCTTGATCAATATCAAGCATGCTCTCATTTCCAGCACTTCCTTCCTTTCCCTCCATGCAGCTCCTTCTTACAAGAGCCTCTGCTGCCCCTAACTTGGCAGGGGTGAAGAAGGGATCCAAAGTGAAGCCACATCTGTGATGTGCATAAATTGATCACTCTCAAGCAGTCACCACACATTTTTCTGCTGCGGTTCGGTTTTCATGTGCCACCCAGCAGATTCATGTTTGAGTTGATTCAGCAAGACTGTTTGAGACATGGCGTGCAGAATCTCAACTGTATAGGATAATGCCACATTCACAATGACAGTGGTCTAAACCTCAGGGCAGTAAATGCTTCTTGAGATACAGTCAGTTGCTGTTTAACTGAGTTTAGCCTAAGGTACAGGGAAAAGTTGCTGATGCTTTCAAACATGTTTAAACATTTTAATATTGTCTTGGCATGTTAGTCCAAAGTAGAGCACTCCTGGAATACGTGTAACACAGTGAAATTCTGTAATTAAAGGGCCAGCATTTCCAAAGCTTTATATAGTAGACCTCTGATTGACCTTCTTAATTAAATATGCTTATGTATCTGAAAATATTTTGTGAAAGGTTTGTACTTGCAATAATATCTGTCAATCTGTAATACATGATAAGGAGACATAAGAAGAATGTACTGAGCCGGGCTTGGTGGCTCAGCCTATAATCCCGCGCCTTGGGAGGCTGAGGTGAGTGGATTGCCTGAGCCCGCGGGTTTGAGACCCGCCTGGGCAACTTTGCAAGACCTCATCTCTACAGTAAATTAAAAAAAATCAGCCGGGTGTGGAAGCACATGCCTGTAATTCCAGCTACTCGGAAGGTTGAGGCAGAAGGATTGCCGGAGCCCAGCAGGTCGAGGCTGCAGTGGCCGGGAGCGGCCACTGCACTCCAGTCTGGGCGACAGAGTGAAACTCCAACTTAAAAAAAAAAAAAAAAAAGAGAGAATGTATTGTTTCCAGATCCCAGGCTATTGATTGGAGCAGTTTATTTATTGCAGATAATATAATGCATCTATGATCATCATTTCAGTGAGCTATTGCTGCAGCAACAATCTCTCACTTACAAACAAACTTAACTTAGTGGGTTTAAACAGCAAAGATGTATTACTTATCCCATTTCTGTGGATTGGCTACATGGTTCTTCTGCTAGTTCTGCCTGACTCACTTGTATGGCTACATTCACTTGGAGGGCTGACTGGGGTTAGACTTTGTAGTGATAGGTAGGACAGCTGGGTCTCCCTCTCAATTGGTGTTCCCTCTGCAAAAAGGCTAGACTGTGAATTCTTTCAGGATGATGGTCCCAGGGTGCCAAGAATGAATGCAAAATTACTAGTCTTCTTGATAGCTAGACTGGAAATAGCACAGTATCACTTCTGCCACATTTTAATTGTCAAAACTAGCCCAGCTTCAAGGGATGCAAAAGAGAATCTACATCTTTACAATAGAAGCAGTAATATCACATTCCAAAGGGGTATGTATAAGGAGATTAGATAAATTTCTGGTCTTATTTTGCATTTGAAACAATCATGTACATACATCATGAAATTTACATAGCTCATGCTGAATGGCTTTTTTGTTTTATTAGCTTTGATGTATGAACAGTTCATTACATTTTAGGTATTTGCTGTGCATTTGTTGTCTTGCCTAGATTTTCAGCATCTTAGTCTTAGACTAATTTACTGCTAATTTTTGACCTCTCTTTAAAATGAGGATGCTTTTTTGTGCTTCCCAGACAGGCAAAGCAAAATAGCAAATCAGCAGCCCAATATCCCAAGGGAAAGTTTCATATGAAATAACTAATTTTGAGGTTGATCTGCTGAGGTTGTAGAGATAACTCTAAATAATGGATTATCTTGAATTTTGAGCAACCATGACACATACTGAATAAATCTTCTTTGGCAAACTCTTAATATAAAAGAGATATTAGGAGGATGCCTGGTGTAGCATAACAGGATCTGGTGGCCAGTGTATTTCCTTAAATAGATAGTAGCTCTGTGTATTACAGACTTTATCAGCATAAATTCATTACCATTACTGGAAAAGTAATTCAAAATATACATTCTTTTGATTGAATATTGGTATTAATTCCAAAATAAGTTATCTGAAACCCTTAGGGAAGACATATCTCAAAATTTAGAACACTTCATCTGTTAGAAGAGGTAATATTATACATGTATCATATATTGGTTTAGAAGTCTAAAAGAGTCTAAGACCCCGTCTTTAATTAAACACAGGATTTCTATAGTAAAACACCTATTCACAAAATGTGTGTCAAAAAGATGAAAACAGCATTGTAATAGTTTAGATTCATTTTGTTCTAAATCTGTATGGATTAAAAAGAAAACCAAAAAACCACTTTTGGTTTTATGAGCTTTTTTTTTTTTGAGGACTGAATTGGAATAAGGGATTGTGAACCTGAAGCAAAAATGGTTAATGAAGGCTTACTGTGTATCAAGAATTATTATATGTCCTTTATATATGTTAACACATTTAATTCTCACAGTAATTCTAAAAAATTAATACATTCTTATGTTCATTATACCGATGAGGAAACTGAAATCAAGTAACTTGTCCACATTTCCACAGCTATGAAGTGACAAAGTTAGAATGTGAATCTAGATCACCTGGTTCCTGAGCTTATACTTTTAGATAATACCCTTTTCATTCCTGGAAGACCGCAGAGAGAGAGAGAAAAAAAAAATTCTACCTCCTTAAATCTCTCCAGGGGCTATGACCTACTATTTACTGACTACCTACACTGCATCAGGGACCATACTATGAGCTCTGTAGACATTAATTCTTTTATCCCACAATAAATGGAGGAGTAGGTATTATTATCTCACATAGGAATATGTGAAGCTCCTAAAAATTATGTCAGGAGTCACACAGCTTATAACTGGTTGAACCTAAAATCACACTGAGCGATGTTAGGACTCTAAATCTCCTGTTCTTTTAGAAAGTTCACCACCCTTTGAGGGAAGTGAAGAGAAGTAGTACTGACCATACTGCGGCAAGGATAGAGTGATTAGGCGGTCCTCATATCCTCTTCTAACTCAGTTGGAGTAAGTGATTCTGTGATAAATTAGAACCTCTAGAAATCCTAACCTCCTTTTTTGTGGCCCAAGTGACACTTACATAACTATAAATTTTCCCCTCTTCCAGAAAGTGTTTGCACATATAGAGGTTCATAAACTGCTTGTCTAAGTCAGTGATTCTCACCCCAAACATAAACTGTTTTGTGTTTGCCAACCTAGTCTTCCTAAATTCTCCAAACAGGCAAAAGGGAAGGATCTTTCAGTTATTTATATGAAAACAAAAACAAAAACTAAAAACAAGTCCAACTCAGTGTGCATCCTCTGGATCTTTTCTTTTCACCCATAAGCTTTATTGACTATAATAATAGTTTTCCAAATAAAAACTTTGGCGAACTGACATGTATTTAATTGTTTTTTTCTCAGTCCTGTCATGTAAGGCAAAAAAAAAAAAAAATCATTTTCTGACAGTTATTTTAAAATAAAGCACTTGATTTAACCATTTGAGTAAAAGATGTTTCATGTGGACTAATGAAAGTAAAGGTAATGCTAAAATATTTGTTGGAAAACACTCGCCACTTAACTTTTATTTTTATTGTTTATTCTTTTGTAAAACATGTTCATAGTCTACCAAATTCCACTAGAATTTAAGTGTGCTTCTAGAATAAAAAAAGTCTTTGTAAAAAAGCCTTTGTGTAACAGGAAGTCAAGAGGCATAGAAAGAAAATCAAATACTTTAAAAACAAAAAAGTTTCTACATTTTATTTATCTCAAAAAGAAGAAAATACCACAATTTTTTTATTTGCAGAATTGTGTCAAATAATGTTAGCAATATACTGGAGCTTGGTTTTAAGAAACAAATTGGAGGGATGCTGTGAATATCCGGGAAGTCATTGACTCATAGTCCATTTATGTCACATGGTCAGATAATTCAACAAATAAGCAAATAATATACACAGCTTTAAGGGTCTGACCTTTAAAAAAAAAAGAAAGAAAGAAAAATTTATTGGAAATATTTTAAAAGTAAATGTGACATCTTCATTGTTTTTCTTAGTAAATGGAAAGATCCATATATCTTCAGCCCCGAGCCAAGGAATTGGAGTAGAGTGAGGGTTAAGGATTCTGGCAGGATGCATAACTCAGCACACTCAAACTCCTTCGTGGTGCAGAGCTGTCTTCAGTCTTCATGAGTCTACTGTGCTCTCCTATAATAATGATGCCTCAAATGGGTTCTGAATTGTGTAAGACAGCTTCTAGAAAAATGAAATGCCTCTATAAATCTGAGCTTTCCCTGTTATTTCTAATGATTCTACATATTATCTGTCTGTCACTTCTTGTTGAGGTCATTGTAACAGCATTTACCACCACCCACCCATCGACCTCCAAAGTAAGAACAAAAACACTGTCTTTAGGGACAGAATCTGACTTCTTAGGTTAGTATATAATTGTCTGCATTAGGAAATTTATAGTTTTAGGGAGGTTACCATTCTTTTCACTAAGTAGCAAAATGTGTGACTCTGTGGCATCTGTTTCCTGCGCTGCACAGACTTTTTTTTTCCCTCTTTCTTTGAGGACTGTAGCTTTTGCTGATGTCTATGGGTAGAAATAATTGACCTCCAAATAACTCAGCTGTTATATTTTAAGATGGAGCAACACCGTGGAGGGGGAAAACACTCAATTGGAAGTCAAAATACTTATTCCTTGTCCTCAGCTCCCACATGCGATAGATTCATTGTTTTCATCCTCCTGGCTATATGACTGAGTAACAGGAGTGAGGTATGAGAAGTACTTAATGCCTTATGGATTTTTCTAAGATTGTTGGCTATTATGATGGCTTAAAACTGTGTACTTTCAACCAGGCTCGGTGGCTCAGCCTGTAATCCCGCGCCTTGGGAGGCTGAGGTGAGTGGATTGCCTGAGCCCGCGGGTTCGAGACCTGCCTGGACAACTTGGCGAGACCTCATCTCTACAGTAATCAAAAATTAGCCAGGCGTGGTAGCGCGCGCCTGTAGTTCCAGCTACTTGGAAGGCTGAGGCGGAAGGATCGCCGGAGCCCAGCAGTTTGAGGCTGCTGTGGCCAGGAGCGGCCACTGCACTCCAGTCTGGGCGACAGAGTGAGACTTCAACTCAAAAAAAAAAAAAAAAAAAAAGACTGTGTACTTTCAAGAGGGAAATTCACCTTATGTCTCGAAGAGGACCTGAACTCACCAAAATGATGCAACAACTCTAGTAAATAGCATAACTTGAGAAAAACAGAGAACTCACCAAGTAATGTTAAGCAAGAATAGGATCTTAATGAATGCCATTTTTTACTTCTAGTCTTCTCAAAATTTGATATGGTTGAGTAGAGGGAAATTTTTATTTAAAAAATCTCTAAAGAACTGGTTTTATCATGGAAAAATGCTTATAGAGACTATTAATATATTTCCATATGGAACATTTTCTGTTTGTGTTTATTTTTCAATACCAACTAACAAGATTTTTGATTAGCAGTTTTCCATCTTCACTGAGGTCAAAATTAAAAAGGATAGTACTAAACTGAAGCATAAAATAATGTTCTTAGCTGTTAGAAACATCCTTCAATGAAAGAATAAAAAGAGTTACTAACATGAAAAGTCTTCCCCTATAATCCCACATAAAACATTAGGACAATTTTAAAATATGTCTTTTATGGAAAGAAGAAAGAATGGTATTTGATGATTCTCAGAGACCCTGTATTAATTTTTTGTTTTTAAAGATTTATAATATATGCTTGAGTATTTAAAATTAAAAATATATAAACACAGAAAAATACTATTTCACTCATGCCATTTTCTAATAAATCGCATCATAATACAAATTGCATTTGTTAATCATTGGTATTCTTTTGAAGATTCACTTCCAAATTGGAAGTTTTGATTGCTCCTGATGAATCTCTTATAGCCTTTCTTGATTATTTTTCTAAATTTGATGACAAACACTGCAACATGTCTCAGCCAATTAGGCTTGTCACCTTCCACTGTGGTCCCCAATCAAATGTTTCACTTTGGAAGTGACAGGAGATCCTTATTAAAAGTCATGCTTCTTGGATAGAGATGTGGCAGTTTGCATGTGGATGATGGCACAGAAGACAAGCTGCCTTTCGTTAAAAGCAATAGAGGAAATCAATTCTAGCAGAAACACTCCAGACTCTGAAGTAAAGACTGGGGAAGACTAGAAAAGCATCTGACTTATAGTTGATTGAAAAGACAGTCGTTCTAAATGAATATAATCTCTCGTGAGCTATAGGTAGTTTACATAGACAAGTTAAACAAAGATAAGAAGAATTGTTTGAGCATCAATATAGCTTTGCAAGCTGTTTTTAATGCACCTCAAAAAGAAAATAAGCACAATGAATTTCAAACTAGAAACACAAATTAATCCCTGAAAAGCAGCCACCTGTGTAAGTAAACTGACACATTGTGTGAGACATAATAAACCGAGAGAGATGATTGGAGACAATTCTGGGTTATTTTTGCAGAGAGTGACAACCACATTCATAAATATTTTTCCTACTTGAGAAGCTAAACTCCTGATTATTTTCACATGTCCTTGATATGGATTCTCATAAGAAAAAGTATTTGAATTTGTTGAGGCAGTAAAGAAAAAATAATACTTTGAGTAAAAATTAGATCTGATCTTACACTTTGCATTTTTGTAAGTTTTTTTCTATTAAAATCATTTAGGTCAGTTTCAAAAACACAAAGTATTCTAAAATAGGAAATATTCTCAGATAACTTACAGCTTGTTCATTTAAACCAGCAAGATTATAAAAAACATTTGTCAGTAATTTGATTTTTAAATGTGTCTAAAATGTATATTTGAGAAACACAAAGGGAATTTAGCATAAAAACCATGGAAGTGTTTTTCCTTTTGATGCTAAAATTAAGCAAATCTGCCAACTTAGAAGTCAAGTAGCAGCATGCACAACTGCAATAAATAATACCTTTGCATTTTAACTTCGAGAAAGAGTAAAGTCATTCTAGATTTCCTGTGAAGAACACTGGCATTTCCTTGTGAACACTCAGCACAGGGTATAAAAATTCCAGGTCACCGTGGTTCAAAAATCAATGGGCTGACAAATGTCAATTCTTCGGTTATCCATCACTGAAGAAAAAAATAAAAAGGAATATTGGAGAGTTTTGATTTTGGAGATTAGCAGAGTAAAACTTCTGAAATATACTATACAAATGTTCAATTACAGGAAATAATGTGTGAAGGCAAAAGCAGAGCGTGTCTGTATATTGAAAATAATTTAAATAACCCCTCTTCTATTTTAAACCAACTCTAACCAGGATTATGCGTATGCAAATCATACTGATTCCACTGGCTGTGAATATATTTGCAGAAGTCAAATTTGTCAGTCTTTAAGTCCCACATCTTATGATAAAATGACACCATAATATAAACTGGAATGCAGTCATATTATGGTTTTTTGTTTGGCAGTACGATAAAGAATAAAATATATTAAATAAAACCCTCCAGGTTATTTTCTTAGACTTTGTTGAGGTAGAACAGATTTTTCTCACTTACTCTCTCTTTCTCAAATAAAAGCAAAGTCTGTAAAAACCTTTTTAATACTAAGAAAATGCATAACCATTCTTTAAAGACAGACTCATATAATGATTTAAATTATACATACAGGTTATTCTAACATCCATCTTTAATCTTGATCCCTAAGAACTCTTTGGACATGATTTAAATTTTTAAAAATAAAAGTCATTTCCCATTCCATTGGACAACACCATTCATTAGGAGTGCATACTATTTCATCAAAAGTTTAGGAACTTAACTATAGTCACCCAATACAATACATTTTATATAATGTTTTCATTCAGCAAACACATTGGCCAGTGTATTTCAATATGAACCCTCAGGGACTCTAACCCACAACACATACTGGGTCATTTGATGCGGGGGGCGGGGAGGAGAACGTGGGCCAGGATGGGCAGGTGGTGATCATTCTAGTATGCTCATACTTATAACTACTTGAACCTTGCTTTTTAAACTTTTTACCACATAATGTGCTGTCAGTGTAGGTTCTACTTCTGAGTCACCCTGATGTCTTAGAGTGTATTATAAATATAAGGTTTTGCATATTTGCATTACATGAATAATGTGTAAGCAGGAAAAAATCTAATTGGCAAAAGCATACCACTTCTGGGAAAATTTATAGATTCAGAAAATTATCTATTTGGATTTAATAATTTCTCTTATGGATGTGGAAAAAAATTTATACCCATACAAATATATCTACGTACTTCAGCCTTCTACTTGAGAATATCTTCATGGCCCTGTCCTAAAATAAATGCAAATATAATCTGTCTCTTCTACACACTTAAATTTATTGTTTTGTCCATTTCTTCATTTTATAATATTGGATGTTTTTGCAAAACCTTATTTTGATGTATATGAAGTAAAAGCTGTCCTATGGGGGTGATGAGATGCAGGGTGTTGGGAAATTAGATGATAAGGGGGTATATATTTCCCCCTTCCAATTTCATGTAGATCATGGAAGCCTATTGAGAAATGTCCAACACTAATGGCAGCTTCTCCTTGGATTTCAGATTCAAGGCCTCTTCCAGATGTAGCCCTGACTGGGAAGTGCACCCGTGAGTGTGATGAGTATGGCCACTCAGACTCCTGCTGGATGCCGGTCCGCACTTCCCCAGAGAGGAAGAAGAGCCAGCCCAAACTCTCCACTTTCATGCCTGTTGATGAACGAGGAAGCCAGGAAAAACTGGCCAATGGCGAAGCTGCCATCATGGGTGACCGCAACAGAAACCTCCTGAACAAAAAGTTGACCTCATCCTATGAGACCTTCAGTGCAGCTAGTTTCAGCAAAAATGAGGAAGCCAACCCTGAGGATATTCCCCTTACAAAAACAGGGGAATATAAGCCATCTCCTGTCAATACTCTCACTAGAAGAGAAGTTTACCTGTAGGCTATAAAGGAGCAACAGCAAAGTTCTTTTCATGTATGAGAAGGAGAATAAGGGGCAAAAAACCTTACAAAACAAAACCGTTTAATCACAAAGGGGGGCTACCAAAGAGACAAAGCTTTGCCTGCCACTTCTGCCTCCAGATCAGGCCTTTAGTGATACTGTTAGCCTGATTATACTGTACAATGTAGAAACCACCCTTGTTACTTGCATGTCTAACCCCCTCACAGATTCCCAACCAACATTCACTCTCTCTTCCTTATTCCTCTCCAAAAAAAAAAAAAGGAAAAAAAAAAGATGGTTGCAAGTTTATTTCATTGTAACAAGCCTGATTAGCAGAACACAACATACTCTCATTCCTAAGCTGAAGCATGATTTTAGTCACTTTGATTTTGTTTGAGTGTCATCCAGCTGGTCAAAAAAGTAGGACAGGTAAAATATTTTTCAGACATACCATCAGAACATGTTTTATCACCATCAAGGGCAATCCTCTGAAAATGATGAGTCCCTCTAAAGGTTCAGTCCTTATAAAGGGGGGCTATATGAAAAGACCTTTTAGGAAGATCACAGCTTTGTATTCCAAAAAAGACTAAGAAAAAAACAATACTCAGTGGGTGATTGCAGTCCCAAATTGGCATATGCTGTTATTTTCAGGTCAAGAGCAGCAACTTCGATTCCATACATTCACCAAATATTCTCAGTATACACACAATCTTGATTACATAGCTCAATTACACTAATTATGACTTACAAAAATTATATATATATTTCTTTCAGAACAGGACCATTATTATCAACTAACTTGAATAATTGTGTCATTAAAAGGCCAAAGATCATACGGCGGATCAGGGAAATCATGAAGTTGATTTGGTCTTGACATGGAAATTCACTAAACAACAAAGGAAAGCAACTGGATCCATGCATGCACAGAAACAATTAAACACTAGTTTATTTTATACTGTGTCTACACCTAGAAAACATCCTTTTTTAAAAAAAAATGAATTTTATTTGAAAATTGAGAAAATTAAAAACTAATGAGGCATATTTTTATTATTATAATAAGCAATTGGTTAAAGTTAGAGTTTAGTTTCAGATAATATTATAAAGGAAGATTCCACATTTTGAAATAGTGTTTATAGGTAGCGAGGTAGGGAAAAGAAAGATTCACTGGCATACAGTCTTGTGTATTAAGTCCACTATTATTTTAGCAACTAGGCTATGCTTGTTGGCCCTATTAACAACATTTCAATTCGGGCTTGGTGGCTCAGTCTGTAATCCCGCGCTTTGGGAGGCTGAGGTGAGTGGATTGCCTAAGCCCGCGGGTTCAAGACCCACCTGGGCAATTAGACGGAAGGATCGCCGGAGCCCAGCAGGTCAAGGCTACGGTGGCCGGGAGCGGCCACTGCACTCCAGTCTGGGTGACAGAGTGAGACTCCAACTCAAAAAAAAAAAAAAAAAAAAAATTTCAAGTTATAATTGCGTTTTTTACTTTTTCAGTGAACACTTCCCTGCAACATAAGCACATTTATTTTGAATTGTGTGCGATATAGAACTATTTTGAGACTCACAACCTTAAAATAAGGCGGCACCCTAATTGGCTTTGTCACTAACGTGATTTGAACGTTATTTAATAAATGTCATAAACAAATCCAGACTGAACATGAAAGAAAGGAGTTCTGGGGGCTGTGACATTTCTCACAGTATGTGCATCTCAAAGTTGGAAAACATGGATTTTTTTCAATGCAACAAAAAGAAACAATATGCATATTTTGAGCCACTTACTCTAAAGAGGATAATCTCATATAATTAAAACTAGCTGGGACATTCAGACGAAAGTGACAATCCGTGGACAGATTAGGGAGTTAAGAGGTAAAGAGAGCAAAGGTTCTGGTCACTGAATGTTTGTAAACCGATCAAGGCATAGCCTTGATGGCTCTCTAGCAAACTATAGAAACAAGGTAGCCTTGGGTAGTTTCATGCTTTGCTGAATTTCTTAGACTATAAGGTGAAGCAGCCTGGAATATAGGTTGATAATTCACTATAGGTCCTCAAAAATACTTATCTTTGAAAACCACTTAGCTGTTTGGTGGGGTACTCTTTTGGGGTCATTTCCTTATGCTCTTTCTTCAATGGATTTTTCATTTTGATGTTAGTTTATGTATAATAGGTAGGATGAAAAAAGTAATTGAAACAGAAACATTGGACTAAAATATCAATAATTGAACATGCCTATGTTTGATTATTGTTTACACTATGGAAAGATGCAATTCTAGTACTTTGTTAGGAAACTGCATTAAAGCAGTTCTGCCTTGTATAATCTGTAAGTACCTATTAAGACAAAATACTTCTAAAGATACTTATGAAATGTATACATATTTTTTCTTGCACGTTACAAAGGAAATACTCAATTGCATAACACAGATGTTCAACAAACTTTTTTTAATGCATTTCTTTCTTTCACAAGACATTTGAAACCACTGATAGCTCATTTCACTCTATCTTAAACCCTTCTCTTGTCTGTGAAGCTAATAACGGGTCACACAGGACCTTTGGATTAATTGGATCCACATTCCTCAGTGATGTTTGCATCACATTCAAGACAGCCATGCCATTGTCATTTAACTCGTGAACCTCTCTTTAGAACTAAAATGGGTGTGAAAGAATAAAATTCAGTGTACTGTAAGTATTCGCAGTAATTCTAGTAGAATTAGCTATCATAACATGTTTATTATATAATGAGCTGGCATGACACAGAACTATATTTTGTGTTTGTATGACTTTTATTTTGAATAGATTAAATCTGGTGCCACTCCATATATAGAGTGCTTTTGAAAAAAAATCAATAAAAATAAACAAAAAATAAATAAATGAGTGAATGCAAAATAAGCAACTGTGCCTTTTATACCTGTTGTTATGGTAAAAAAACGGTTGTTGGGTTTGGACAATGAGGGGAAATGGGCTATTCCCAACTTTTCTGATCCTGTATATTTATCCATGTTATTTTCTGAAAATAATAAATAATATATTAAAAATTTGCCTTCTGAAAAACTCAGATAATGGACCAGTCTTAAATATTGTTTTCATTCATAAAACAAAATTAAGGCATTAATATGGGCTGGTTAAATATGACCAGAAGATGAAAGCATTTCTTGTAAGAGAAACACAGGAAGATATTATCAGGAGTGAAACGAGCCCATTTTTGCAAAGTAAAATATTGATTTAGATTTTTTTTTAATTTCTATTTTGTTGTGTTTCTTTTAGCTGCCATTTCCTTTTGGTTGTACAGTATATAAATCATACTTGTTTTCTGTACGCAAGAATCTCAAGTGAACTTTGCATGCATTATACATTAGGACACATTTATAAATTAATGAGTAACTATATAAATTTATGTGTATTAAACGTCTGTAGCTTCAGTCTAAAACCTACTGCTTTTTCTGAATCTCCAGATATCATTTCTGTATGATTTCTGACTGGCCTGCTGCCTGAGTTTCAGAAAACAAAGGAGGCATTATTTTTATGGGAGGAGGAACTAAAATGGTACTGAGGATGTCTGACTGAAAGACAACCCTAGGAAGCTGTCTTATATGAAAGTAAAACAAAACAGACAGACCAGAAGAAATTGTCAGGAATCAAACAGTCATCCTAAAGCGGCCATAGGAATTCTGAAGATCCAAATGGCTTTAGGTATATCAGTGATAAATACATGTGTCCTTAAGAAAAATAAAGAGTGAGAGTGATCATGAATATAGTAAAGCCTGTTAGTTGTGATCCAGGAGAAAAAAAAAAATTATATATATATAACATCTGGAGGAAGGCATCATTTTTTCAGCTACCTAGGGTTTTCTTTCAGACAACTTTTCCTACATTTTAAAGCACTTGCATTCAGTGTGGTACGATCTGTTTGTAATGTTAATCATTGACTATTGTTCTGCTACTTGGATGTTGATAGTGAAGCAGAGAACAATTTATCATCGTTTATTATGAGTCACTATGCACGCAACTATGCTTAACATGGCGAAATGTATTAAACACTCGTCCAACTATTTATGAAATACTTTACATAATTTAATTTGCTTTTGTACAGTTTTATGTAAATAAATTGCTTGTCATTTTTGTCTCTGCAAATTAAAATATAACATGGTCAAATGGTTTCACACTTGTAAGTGTACTTCTCTGTTGACAGGTAATTCAATTTTGATTGGACAAGAAGTGAATGGATGCATGTACCAGTTTGCTTTAAGATGACTTGATTTCTGCTAAATTAAGATAGAGCAAGGAAGCTAATGTGGCAGCAGTTGTCTATTTGAAGGGCACCATGTATAACTGTCACATTACTTTGCCTCATAATGGAATGGAACTTGGATTCTTTCATTTCATAAAAGTAATTTATGAGACGGTTACCTAGCTACCTTTAACATCTTTAAGTTTACAGTAGAAAGAACAACTTCTTATTAATATGAAGATTGGTTTTTTTCCGGAACATCTACAGAGAAACTTCATATTTAAGATAGAAGTAATTCTAAGTCAAAATGTGTCTTCGTATAGGAAATGTTTGTTTTTGGTCTAAATTAATGAAAGCAGAAAAAATTTAAAGACAAAAAGATTATGTTAGATATAGAGAAAATAAAACAAAATAGAATTTTTATCTTGATTAACTCTCCCCCCCCCCCCCTTGGCTGAGCTTTCTGTCCTTTTTGCATTCTTTCCAATCATTTATTTTTGTGTTTTTAACCATCTCCTTTACTATTTGTTAGATTATACCCCTAACTGTTATGGTTATCTTCTTTATTTATTAAATTGGTATATATTCAAGCAAGCATCTTCCCAATCCCTTATTGACAGCCTTTCTTCCAACCCACAGATTAAAAAAGAAAGAAAATAATTTATATTGCTTGGAATTTTTGTCCCATCTCACAACAATAACTCTAAAAATCTTCTTACATGAAAAAACAATCTAAAGATTATTGCCTCATAATTCCTCTACCATTTTCCTCTGCCATATGTGAAAATTCAACATACTTTATTTATAATGATATAAACTTTCTTGAATCAAAAATATCTTTGTAAATTGATTTTAACTGGCAGACTTCTTTCTCTAAAGAAGAAATGAGTGAAGTATAGTGAGAAATTCTGCTTCTTGTTGTCAAGTTGTAAAGGGGTGAAAAAATGACATGTCCATTCATCTTGGCTTTCTGCTTTTCTAATGGTAAGAACTAAATTTCAGGGCATTTTTCAATGAAACAGTACAACAAATGAACTCACTATGTATTATTTTATATTCTTGATTTAGATTTCAAGAAATATATTTCTCATAGCAATGAGCTTGCATTATTAAGTTAAAATACTTAAAAATAAAACATGGTTAATAATCAAGCATGCAAGTATACAATGATACACTTTAGAAAGAAGATAGGGCCGCCTGCAGTAGCTGAAGCCTGTAATCCCAGCACTTTAGGAGGACGAGGTGAGAGGATTGCCTGAGCCCACAGTTAGAGAACAGCCTAGGCAACCTGGTGAGACCTCATCTCTACAATAAAAATCAAATATTAGCCAGGTGTAGTAGTGTGCACCTGTAGTGCTGGCTACGTATAAGCCTGAGGCCTAAGGATCACCTGAGCCCAGCTGGTTGACGCTGGGGTGGCCATGAGTGTTCCATTGCACTCCAGCCTGGGTGACAAGAGTGAGACTCTAACTCAAAAGAAAAAAAAGAAGATAGACAAGAAGCAGGCTAAGAAAAGTTGCATAGTAGTTCTTCCAAGGCTTAGGCTTGATTATTCTACCATCCCTGATTCGTTGGGAGAATTTTATTTTGTAATTTAGAAGCTTGACTTAGCACAATGACCTTTTCACAATACCTTACATTTATAGCATGCATTGTGGTTTATCAAAGTGTTTTTGTTATAAGATATATCTAAAAATTCTCATAATATCTAGATATAAGCTTGATAAGCCATTTATGAAGGTGGATTTTACTTTTATTTAATAATTCTCAGATTAATAAAAAGTTGAACACAAAATTCTACCAATATTAACATTTTTCCCTCTAGTGGTTTATATTCCAATAGATTGTTATAAAACGTATTGCATGACTTACCATAGTGACAAGAAAAAAGCACTCTCACATTTACCTGAGTAAAATCATTATCTGGTAAAGTAGGACTTTGAGGAGGGGACACTAAATATGCAGATAGAAAGGTAATCATCTTCACTTGGAATTGCACATCATACCCTGGCAGTAGTTGTAACTTGTACAGGATTTCAGACAGCAAATTGTAAATCTTGAAAATATCATAGCCTAAATTTTTTCCTGATGAATACCCCTTGCCTAATTTATCAATCAGGTCATGAGGCCTTGGTGAACCTTGGCTGGCTAGTCAGTCTAGCTTGGGAACTTGAATTATCACAGCCCACTCAGTACTATCAAAATTGATCAGATAATTATGAGAATTCTCAAATTGACTTTAGTTTCAACATGTTGATTTCACAAAGAAATTGTCTATTGAGTTTTTGTCTTGTTTCCTTCCTCTTTGTACTGTTAACCTTTTCCTGCCCTCATGTAAATTGGCCTTTTGATAGGCTTTGAGAAGTTATTTGCTGTTTTTCCCATTTCAAAAGCAAACCTAGTTTTCCCAGGAGGAAAAAGGATGGAGGATTTGCAACCCAATCAGCTTTATTTTAATGGAAATTTACAATATTAACTACTTGAGCTCTTAGGAAGCAGAGTGAATAGGGAATGAACTTACATTTGTTTATTTTTTCTTATCTTTATCCCCTAATACTTGTTTATAAACTGCATGGAGGAAGGTGATTAACCAAGATAATATAAATTTTCTAAGCTACAGGGAGTGAGAAAGGATATGAATGTAAAATATGGAAAGCTAAAAATTTGTGCTTTCCTTTAACCCTGACTTTACTTTTTCCTGTTGTATTTGTTAAATGTAAATTTTATTCATTGGTTGAATTTAATATGTATGACCCACACAGAAATAATTTTGTTTATTTATTGAACCTCCTGTGGAAAGAGGTAGAAGGTGCTTAATAGTTTATAAATATAAAATTGTCCCCAACACTATCAGATGATGCTAAACATAAATTATAACTGATTTGTGATGTTCAGTTTTATTTTTCATTACATTATCATGATTCCAATGATCCATCATCAGAAAGGTCATAAGAAAGATGTATATGATCAACAAAGTAATGTCAGAGAAAATCTTTGCTATTAGAATGGAATTTGAAAAGTAAAACAATGTTAATTAATATGCCTACTTTAAAAAACAATAAGCCACTCAAGAAATACCTGAATAAGCAAACTAAATAAGGAGAAAAAAACAAGATGTTATATTTTGGCAATTTATTTAAAAGTGCATAACAACATCCCAGAGTTAGTAAAATTGGTTGTAACTTGATAAGATCATTTCAATTTTTTTCTAAGTGTATTTTATATATGGTATTACATAGAATATATTTATTGCAGTTATGGATTGTTATTAAAAAAATTGACCACATAGTTAAACCATTTTATATTACACTTACGCAAAGAAGGTGAAGACAAAAATACTCGAAAGAAATAAAGTAGTTGGCTAGATAATTTACTTACAGTTTTCAACACTTGCCTTTAATGCTTTTCCAGATCCTAAAGTGCAGCTGGAATATTCTAGAATAGCATTTCTTAAACTAGATTTTGACTTCCATAAAAGAATGCAGACTTTTAAGTGTCCGGATATTCTGTAAGAATTTTTTAGTTCTGCATTTTATTAATGTGATGACCAAAGTAATAGTTCAGCCTAGTTTTTGTAGAAACTGAACTTAATAGAATAAAAGTTCACTTTAAAAGTTAATGTTTATTCATCTATTGTGTGAAAAATTGTATTATTTGGGATCCAATGGGATTTTTTTTTCTTATAGGAGTTCCTATTTTACTCATTTGTGAGAAACACCAAATCAGAGGTCAATAAGCTTTTTTTTAAAGGGCCAGATTGTAAATATTTTGAGATTTATAATTCAAGAAGCAAAATTAAAGATATTATGTAGGTACTTATATGGCAAAAGAAAATCAAATTTGAGGGTTTTAATTGTTTAAATGCATAAGTACTATTCTTAGCTGAGGATACATACAAAAGCAGGCAGTGAAGGGGATTTGACCAATAGATTTTTGTTTGCTGACCCTGGTATATACCCAAAATACTTCAACTGTTATTAGGCACAGAATTCATTACTAAAATCTCTCTTCTTATACCTTCCTCTAAATACATCACTGTTTACCTAGAACAATGCTAGTTTATGACTTGATGGTCCAACAAATGTATTGTTATTCATCTTTAAAAGTTAAGGGGTTATTTTGTTATCAGGGTGATTCCTTTCTATTGACCAGTTTCCTATTGACTAGCTATAAAAAAATCTGATTTCTAGATCACAAAAGATAGACACTGTTACAGTTGTAGGCAGATGCGCAAAAAGTCCTCAGGCCATTGAAAAAGAGTCCAGATCTTAATGCAGGAATCACCATCCACTTAACAAAAAATAAAAAAGAATGTTTTATTCTGGCAGTGTCCAGTTCAGATTAGAGGTGGGAGATTTTCTATTTTCTACTGGATCAAAAGTTTTAAACACACTTTCATGCAAATAACATGGATAAGTTCTCACTATATTGTGTTACATTAAAAAATAGTACAACGTTTCCTACTTAGAGCATAATATGCACAAAATAAAAAGATATGATAAATGTAAGAGCATTCTTGGAGTCAGATGACCTATTTTTAAATTATTTTTTGTGTTTTCCAAATTGTACACAATGAATGTACTTTACATTAACATTATACAAAGTGAACAAACTGACAATATTAGAAAATTATGAATAGTTGAGTGAATAAACTTAAAAATAAAAAATAAGTTGTCTAATCTAAGAAATAATCTATGCCTAGACTAACAATCAACATTCTCATTGACTAAAATAATTTGGAAACATAATTGAAGAAATAAAAGATAAGCTATCAGTTGAAAAGGGCAATTGACAAAGCTACTATAATGGACAACTTGCTTCCAGGCTACAGATGTTATTGGCAAAGAGGGGGTGAGTAAGCAATCTAGCTCATATCTAAAGAAACTCAGCCTCCAGTGAGCCATCTTTTTTGTAACACTTGAACTATGCTCCTGCTATGTGAATTACTTGGGTGAATAGAAAGCTGCTTAATATACTGCCTGTTGACTTCTTCCTTTAAATTGCCTAAAATGCTCCAGACTCATTTTTTCTATTTTTTTTTCTTTTATTAGATGAAAACAAATAGTGTGACAGGTGATTTGATTTTTTTCTCTACTTAGGATTTATATGTGCTTCACAGCAAGCATTTTGTTATCCTCAGGTTTAAAGGCTCTAAGTCATTAGAGAAACACTCCCACTTGACTACAAATATAAGTCAGATGATTATAATGACAGTGTCACAGGTGGGAAAATAATCTTCACTCTATTATAATCAGGGCCAATACTGACAAAGACTCATACATTGCTTTGGTGTTTCAATCAAGATGAAGGCACCAATTTATACTTTAACTCTCCAAGAAGGGCAGGAAGAATGTAAGCAGAAGAATATATTCAGGGTTAATTTCTACCTGAATTGCAACTATAGAATGATTATTCAGTATAGTGGATTGAAGCTAAATGACCAGAAGTTAATTTGGAAATGGCATTTGTGTTGCTTGTTTTCATCAGAATCATTAAAAATAAAATGGACTTGATCTCCGCACTGCTTTTTTCCCCACAGCACTATGGGAAATAATTCACAGAGGTATTACTCCTACCACACAGATTTTAAACCTGTTGCATGAAGAAGTTAGGTAGCACATATTTATTTTATTCATATCATGGTCAACTTTTATCTAGGAAAGTCTAGATGTTTCCATTAGCTACAAATTTGTTTTTTTTAACTGTAATTTGGATTTAATTTTAACCAATATGAAGTAGTGCTTGTAACTGTGAGGTTCAGCCTAAGATTCAAATCAGAAAGCATATTTCAATAAGCAACATCTTCTCAAAGACATGATACCATCTGTCAGTCTTCTCCAATTGTGCAATCAAATAACTGATTAAAAAGTCATCTCCGAAAATGGTCACTATCATTCTGGCTTTCAAAAGTGTTTCTCTTCATTATCAAGTCTATAAGGATAATGTAATTAAGAGCACAATTTCTGAAAATGCATTATATCCTTGCAGAAAAGTTGTTCATATATCTTTTTTTCCCCTGGACTGTTTAACTTAGTACATTTCCTCCAGGAAATGTGGATGTAATTTATTAACTTAATAAAAATATATGAGATATGTCAAACTCAATACTGGATGTTTAGAATACAGTGGTGAACAAGATATGGCTGTGCTTTTTCTTTATACATTTATAATCTAGTTGGGAAGTAGTCTAGAGGAAAAAATACTGAAACTTGTAAGACCCACACAGCACTTGGTATTTTCTATGATGCAAAATGAAAGTTCTTTGAGCCAACTTGTAGGGCATCTATCCTAAACTTTAGCAGCAGGAATAGCCACCCAGAGAAGGAGGCATCCAAAGTTAAGAATAAGAATGGAGAGATTAGAGTAAAGGGTTGAAGAAGTTTTCAGGCAAAGATAACTCTGTATAAAGGCCAGAGAATCTGGAGAGACCATGAAGATTTGAAGAATGGAAGGAGGTTCCAGATGGAGAAATGGCAGAGAAGGAGTGAGCTTTCAGGAGTTTTGGGAGAGGAGCATGAAGGTGCAGGAAGTAAGTTTAATGAGGATAGTGGTAAGAAAAAGATGAACACCCCCAAAAGTTGCTCTCTATCTCTCTTCCTGAAAAAAGAAACTTTGAATATTTTATGACTAAAGAACGGCAATATTTGGTGTACTTTGTTTCAAGGAACTAAGACATTCTCATGTTTTAGTAGTTGTGAGAAGAAAGTTTGCGGTGCATCACAGCAGCTGAAACTTTTCATCAGGAAGCTGGATGGTTATTCATTTTACCATCCAGTTTTAACACTTCCACCAATCTGTTCAGGCTGCTATAGCAAAGTACCATAGACTGAGTAGTTTATAAACAACAGAAATGTACTATTTACGGTTCTGGAGGTTGGAAGTCTGACACTAGGGTGACAACATGGCCAGGTTCTGGTGAAGGCCCGCTTCCAGATTGTAGACTGCTGATATATTGTTGTATTCTTCCTCAAATAACTGAAGGAGAGTGAGAGAGCTCTGTGAGGTTTCTTTTATAAGGGCCCTAATCCCATTCATGAGGGTTCCACCTTCATGACCCAATCACTTCCCCAAGACCCATCCCCTAGGACCTTCACATAGGGGATTAGGGTTTTAACATATAAATTTGGAGGAGACACAAACATTCAGTTCTTAACAATGGACCCCTTGATCTCTTCTTGGCCAGGGTTGTGACTTGGCTCATTTCCATGCCTCCTGCTATGGCTAACAGTTGTTCTTTTTAGACATGCTTTGTCCAATATGGTAGCCACTAGCCACATGTAGCCATTTAAATCTGAATGTAATTCAATTAACATTCTCTAGTGCCTGTTCTGTTGGACAGACCTGTTATGGTTTGACTGAGTTAGGCAGAATGATTGAGCTCATAGACTACTGGTCATCTTACTGGCAGCTTTCAGGTCATCTTGCTGCATCTGATTCCGAGGTTAGATGAAATAAAATGTGATGATCTAACAATAGGAAATTCCTAAATCTACTGTTTAGGGCAGTAGAAAGACGTTTCTTCCATCATAGCCAGGAAAATACTAGATACACGTAGATATAGGTTTAGATATCGACAGATGATACAGATATAGTTATACATATAGATAAATTATACATTTTAAAATATAATAGTTAGTGATCTGACTGAAGCAGCAGGAAAGGCTGGTGAAGATTCTTTAAAGGCTAGCAAGGATTAATAGGGGTTAAAAAAATAAGGAGAAGATAACTATCCAAAGCATAGGGGACAGCAGTGGTAAAGGTTAAAGGTAAGAAATCAGGAAAATTTACATTGTGCCTGCATGTGTCCAACTAGAGCACAATAAGAAGGGGGAGAGGAGTCCTTACCATCCCATAATACAGCAGTTTTGTCAGTGTCCTGCTTCTTAGCTTCAGTTTTCACATCCACATTATGATTAAACTCTCTTTGATTTTGTTTCAATACATCACTAGTGAACATCTGCTCTTTTCATCAACGAAGCATTCCTTCTGCCATCTTTTGGCAAAATCAGTTTAGTTTTCCTTTGTCACATGTCTGTAGTTAAGGATCTCCATTTTCCAGTGGCCACATATTGGGTAGGTGACTCAAATTGGGCCCATTTGACACTCTTTAATTTGGAGAAGAGCCTACCTTGAGCTGATTGATTCTGATTGTGAATCTCTAAAGATTATTCTCTATCTCTGCAGCCTTGAGCCCCAGAGCTATAAAAGTTTACCTACCACCTGCCTTTTATTGAACAGTTTAACTTTAATACCTGTAATACATGCTTAACAATATTGATTGAAGAATAAAAAGCTTAAAAGCACAGAAAGCAAATGCACATTCCCAACATTCAATTCATACAATTGTATTATCTGACCTTTCCAGTTGCATCTGCCCCAACTTTCCCATGCCACCTCTGCTCAGGTTAATCATATGCATTGTTTCTGAACTTGCCTTTTGTATTTCAATCTCTAGGTCATTTTTCACATTACTCCCCCATCACAAAACACGTGCTTCCCCAAAACCTATCCAAAATCTGCCTGTGGTACAAGGCCATGATTCTTAGACTCCCTAGTACTGACTCTGATTTTTCCAGTGCAAAAATTGTCACTCTATTTCTTGAAACTCTGATTGGAGAGTGAAACCCTAATTTGAGAGGAAAATATTATTTCCTCATTAACCCTTTCCTATAGGAGTTTTACAATGCAATCTTAGCTTTTTGCATAATATTTTACTCTTTCCTATAGCAGAAGAATGACTTTATTTGTGGATGAGAAACAGACATTAGCCCATTTTCTTTCTTAAATCTGGAGCTTTTAAAATCAGGAGTATTGACCATAGAGGATTATTTTTCTCCTTCACTATCTTTAGTGAAATATTTGCTTATAGCGTTTACATCTCATCACATAGATCTTGTTATATAGATAGATATAGAGAGAGGGATGAAGATGGAGATGAAGACAGATATGGGAAATGTAAAGGTTTCTCAACATCTTTTCCAGATCTCTTATTACACAAGCACTAATGAGAGAATATTACCATCCATGACTCTGATTGATAAAAATCCTTACAATAATATCTTGTGTTTGCTTTTGAGGTCTCTTGTCTAATAAGAGAAACTATGTTCCAATACTAAAGAATTTCTAGAGTGACATTACATGTAGTTATAGAATAATTCTTGGAAGTAATTGAGCACATTTTCTGCCAAATCATTCAATATTTCTAAGTCTCAACATTCACTAATGCACTAATGTTGAGTGACTGACTACTGATTAATAGGTGTTTTTATTCACTGTTCATGAAAAGGTACTATGACTCACAATAATGCAAAGAGCCAAAAGAAGTGTATCATAATACCCTTTTCTGAAACTATCATCACCATTCATAATATCCTTTGGCATAGCTTTGAGTATGTGTTTCGGAATCTGCAATATGCAATAAATGATACCTATCTACAGTGTTTCTTTGATGATAATGTGAATTAATATATACCAAGGTATTCTTTGCTTTAAGCTTCTTTAGAGTAATTACTGATTAATATGTTCTATATTTTATATATAATAAGAAATTAATACAACCTCTATCTGCTTGCTTTTTTTTTTTAAATTTTTTTTATTATGGTATTATAGGGTACAGTTAGGGGTTAGGCATACAAAAATGCTTCATTCAGGCAACCTTGATGATAAGAGGTGTCTCCCCATACCCAGACAGATATTTATCACCATTAATCCCATCGCCCTCCCCCACCCCATAGTTTCCCACCACTGTCAGTCATTTTCTTGTGGTAGTATGTTGGATGATCAGCATCTCAATTTATATATGTGTGTGTGTGTGTGTGTGTGTGTGTGTGTGTGTGTGTGTGTGTGTGTTTATATGAGATGGTGCTAATATTGTTAATTATTCAACTAAAGATAAATAACCACCTGGATGCTTAGCTGCAATATTTTTTCTAAACCTGAACCATGGAAGAACATGTCTCAGTGCAAAAGTAGACTAGAAGTTTACTATCATAATTATGAGAACAACTAGAAAAGAGGGAAATGACAGAGGCTATGGTTGTGATAGAAAATACATTTACTTAGATTTCTTTTTCCTAATCTATAATACAAGTGATGCAAACTTTAGTTAACTTATAGGAATGGGAGGAAAATTGATGGACAGTCTGGAAATTAATGTTTTTAAAAGATTGATACATGATAACTGTACATATTTATGGGGTATATGTGATATTTTGATACATGCAAACAATGTGTAATGTTCAAATCAAGTTACTTAGGGTATACATCACCTCAAATATTTATCACTTTTCTGTGTTGGGAACATTTCCAATCTTCTCTTCTAGCTATTTTGAAATATGTAATACATTATTGTTGACTATAGTCACCCTAGTGTGCTGTTGAATGCTGGAACTTATTCCTTGTATCTAACTGTACTTTTTTATCCATTAACCAACCTCTTAATGTGAATTTAATGTTATACTTTCAGAATGATAATGATTACAAAAACAATAGTAATAAGATACAATGATTTACCAATTACCCATGTTCCTGGCTCTGAGTGTTACTACCATTTTATTATTATGTCTAAGCCATTGCATAAATTAACTTTTATCTCAATTTTCAGATGGATAAAGTATGTTTGTTCAAGTCAAATAAATTGCTCAGCTCCAAACTGAAAGATTGAGCATCTCAAACCATATCACAATAACTTCAAAGTGTGTACTTCTTAACCACCATCCTCATAATCTTCCAATGCAGTTTTTCAAATCTGCATAAATGATTGTGGCTGGTAGATAGCATCTTCGCACACATTGTGAGGACAAGACAAGAATTTCTTTCTAGAAGAGGGTTTCTCAACAGTGACACTATTAACTTTTATCAACTTTCTTGCCTGGATAATTCCTTGTTTGTAGAGGGCTGCCTTGGGCACTGTAAGGTATTTAATAATATACCTGGCCTCTACCCACAAGATGCCAGTAACACATTCTCCTCAGTCATTACATTTCAAAAATATCTGCAGACATTGCCAAATGTCCCTGGATGGAAGTTGGGAAAATGAGGAGGCAATGATGGGGAGGGTAGAAGGAGAATAAAATTGCCCTGATTGACAACCAGTGATCTAGAGAAAAATTTGCTCTTTAATTTTACCAAATCCTAGGCCATAGAGTTGAGATGAAAAACACATAGCATGTGTCTTGCATGCTATGCATTAATGTAGAATTTTTTTTTTGTACAAACATAAAGATTTTTTTCCTAATCCAGATTGCCAAGTCAAAACAAAAGATGTGCAAGTTTATTCAAGTTCTGAACCAAAATCAATTTTATGTACATATATTAAAGAAATAATTGGGGAAAAATAAAATCAATCTCTCTGTGTAGTCCTCCCCACAACTTCTCCTGAACCCTCTATATCTTTTTCCTTTCTTCTTTCTCCTCTCCCTCCTATCCTTTCTTCTTCCCTACTTTTGTCCCTTCCTTCTTTATTTTCTTCCCTGTATTCCTTTCTTTCTTTTACTTTACTGAAACAGAATGAAAAGAAACAATCACTTTTAGTAGTACATAGTTTTCTTTTAGTCTTTGAATTTTCTAGTCACTTTAGTAATTGAGAAAAAGCAAAGCATTTGAGAGATAGTGAGTCTGCATAAAAGTTTAGACTCCAGAGTCATTCATATTGTTTTCTATACATAATTTTGAAAAATAATTTTAACAAGAAATTACATATTGCCATCGACATTAAAAATGAATCAATTGCTACAAATGATGCTCACATTTTAAAAACCTAGTACTGGTTTTAATTTTGTATAGGTAACACTTCCTGGATTTTACTTTTTCACCAAGATAAAATGCAATTGATAGTTCTAGGCCCAATAATTTAAATGACACTTATTAAGCACGATAAATCAAGAACATCTAGAAGGGTGTAAAAAACCATTTTCTCCTTTTTGTACACAACTTCTGTAAGTCAGTGGCAGTGCCAAGAAAGTTTTAATGAGAAGTAGTGCCTTTTTTCACATTTTGCTGTCTTGTCTTATTTGATGAAGACAACAAGAGATTTTAAGTGATAAGAGGAGTTTATGTGGAGTAAATGCAGGTAAATCAAAGGCTAGCAACCAAAATTATTTAGGCAATAAACATGATGACACTTCAAGTCAGAAGGACATTTTGTTCACTTCCAATCATTTTAAAGTATTCACTTAAAAAAAAAATGTTTTTGTAAAAAAAAAAAAAGGTTATGATGATCTAGTAATGAAATCCACACTTAGAGTCTAGTAAATGATGTTATTTCCTGAAAATAATTTAAAATTATAACAAGTTATTGAGGGGAAAAAGCTGACATTGCTCACAAATAGGTGGAGAGTCTACTGTCTTAGTCTGTTTTCTGTTGCTCTAACACAATACCCAAGACAGGGAACTATATAAAGAAAAGAGGTATAGTTTGTTCACAATTCTGGAGGCTGGGAAGTTTAAGATCAGGTGGCTGCATCTGGCGATGGACTCATGCTGTGTCACAACATTTCAGACAGCATCACACGTGGGAGCATACCCAAAAGTAGTGATTGGTTCCCTACTAAGGAAACAAAATACAAGGGTTGACCTTGCTTTATAACAACCCACTTCCAAGTAGCTAATCCACTCTGGCAACAAAGAGAACTCATTTAGGAATTTGAGACTTCATTAATCCCTTCATGAGGGCAAATATCTCATGACCCAAATGCTTCTTAAATGTCCCACCATTTCTCAATACCCTTATATCAACATGTGTTTTGGTGAGACCAAGTCATATTCAAACCATTAGCAACCATATAGATTTTTTATTCAATGTGCTCTTCTCTTACCTCTTTTAGTGAATTTATTTTATAAAGTAATTTCACTTACATCTGTAAACTGAGAGAAAATTAAAGGTTGATTTATCTTCTGTACATTTTTGCCAATAAAAATAAAAATGACTGGTGAACTCCTCCTCAAAATTTCATGTGAATTTTGCTTAGCTTCTCTTGTGTCATAAGAGTAGTCAGTAAGGATATCACATCTGCAAAGATTTTCTTCATCTGGAGTTAACAAGGCTAACTAAAAGAGAGAATAATGCCTCTGATCTGCATTTGATAAAAACAACTCTACTGATGCAACAGAAGCAAGTATGAACCTCAAGACACTCTTTCAGGAAATGATGTATGGTGGACACTGTCTTTTACTGCTAGCCCAATAAAGACCTGCAAGAGAAAGTTTTAAATGAAATTTCTAGTGTAATTCTCATATGGTTTCTCCATTGTTCTGGACTATTTGAATTTAACACTAGATTTTCTTCTTCAAAACCTTTTTTCTTCACGATTTAATTTATTCAATTTAATGTAAATCTACAATAAGGCAAAGGTAAAGTTTGGATGTTGATTATTTGATTACTCCCTGTTATCTGTGCAATTCAATGACAGTTTTTTTTCAAATTAGCATAAATTAATTTAGTATGTATATACACAACTATATATACATATACATATATATGACTTTCTACATGTCTGGCACAATTCCAAGAGCTTTATGAATATTAACTTTTAATCTTCAAACTAAACCTGTGATAAAATTTAATTGTCATCATCTCACTTCTCAGATGAGAAAACTGAGACACAGAAAGGTTTGGCAAATTGCTCAAGGTCACCAACAGTGAATTACAAATAAAAACCCAAGACTAGCTGGGTTCGGTGGCTCAGCCTGTAATCCCATGCCTTGGGAGGTTGAGGTGATTGGATTGCCTGAGCCCGCGGGTTCAAGACCCACCTGGGCAACTTGGCAAGACCTCATCTCTACAATAAATAAAAAAATCAGCCAGGCGTGGTAGCGCGCGCCTGTAGTTCCAGCTACTCGGAAGACTGAAGCGGAAGGATCACTGGAGCCCAGAAGGTAGAGGCTGCGGTGGCCGGGAGCAGCCACTGCACTCCAGTCTGGGCAACGGAGTGAGACTCTAACTCAAAATAAATAAATAAGTAAATAAAATAAAATTAAATTAAATTAAATTTAAACAAAACCCCAAGACTTTGGTCTTTAGAGTCTGTGCCTTTCACCACTACAGTCGGGCTCCTCATTTAGGAGTTGAGTCACATTTGCTACTGCCTTCAGGCACAGAAGGGTAGAGAACTATTTGTATACAACCTCTTAGAAGCTAAGATAGACTTTCTAAAGCGTATCTCCTTCAGAAAAATGTTTCCTGTAAATCAGCAGCATCTCACTATCTTGCTTAATCTAGTGGTACTTCAGAGGCCAGGTAGAAGCTGACTTCAGAGGTTGTCCCAGGTGAATAGGGTACACAGCTTTATGAAACTCCATCTTTGCAAGGAGCCTTAAATAATTCTGGAGATTCTGTGAGCACAGATTGTGGCCTACTTAACACTGTTGAAATTCTGTGAATTATAACTTGTATGTCTGTTTGTTTATAATTAATATAGCTCAAGTTTTAAAACTGAGATTGATAAGAATTCAAGATATTGGGTTTACCAAAAAGTAAAAATAAAAATAAATAAACCCAAGCCAATCAATCTGAGTACTCAGATCTTAGAAATGTGCCATATCAACTTGGGAATTATAAAGACTTCATTAATGCATAAGCAAGTCTGAAGGGAAGTTAAACTAATTAAGTGGTTGTTATACTCTTTCAAAGGCTACCTTTCTTTTTTCTGAATTATAAAGAAAACCGTAGACAGATAGGATGAAGAGGAACTGAGACTGAAGTATTAGTAGATGACCAATCCTTAGGGTGACATGAACTTGATTCTAGATTATATTAACTTACTAACTGAATGATCACTAATTTAAAGAGTGAAGGTGTAATTTTTATTTTGTAGTCCCAAAGATGGATTCAGCAAAATAGACAGACTTCTCAGCTAGATACTAATTTCCAAGAGAACAGGCAGCTTTTCTATATTATTTAGCATTATTTCACCATAAACCAACCCAGTTCATGACACATACTTGATGTCCAATAAAATGTGAGACAAGAAGAAAGGAAAGGAGGAAGGAATCCCATCTTTTAACTAATTTACAGAATGCGTCATTGAAAATGTTGTTCTAAACTGTCTTCTTCTCTAATGTATTTATCCTCCAAATGAGTGGCAGTCTAATTTTTATTGTGAATGTGCTCAGAAATTTTAAATTATTTTAGAAAAGATGTATTTACAAAATTTTTTATTCATTCTTAACTTTTCCCCAGTATCTTTTAAAAAAATAAAATAAAAAGCATCTTTGTCACAAGCATCTATATACATCTACAATTTCCATAGGCAAATATACACAATTACTGTAATTAAACATAACACTTTCTTTCTTTTTTGATTGGCTCTAAAATTGTAGATTTTAATATTCAAGAACTTAGGGGAAAAATATAACTCATATTTGAAGGCTTGTAAAAACAATGAACCTTAATGAATTTTCATCTAGGGTCTAAGGAAATTCTTGAGTCTTAAAACCAAGTTTGAATTTTTCCATATTTCAGTCAGAATTCTATTATCCTATCCCATTCATTCAACTATTCAGGAACATTATGGAACGCTGCAGATTCTCATCCAAGGTTTGTTTGGGGTTTTTACACAAATAGTTTTTGTCCTCTAATATAGAGGCTCTTTTCTATGATTAAAGACATGTAAGCAACTAGAGACTAGGCAGGCTCTTTGGGTCCATTTTGCATTCATGAGACCCTTCAAGTCCTTTATAAAAAAGCTATCTTCTGATCCCAGCATGACTAATTTATTCTGGGTTGTGGTCACAACACTCAGGGCAAGAAAAAAACCAAATTCATAGCTTTAGATGTTTTTCCTTTGTGCTATGCCACTATTGGAGATCTTTTTAATGACTGATCAGGATAGGACTTGTTTTCCAGAGTTTTCCTGTGGAAATGTGTTGGGTGGAGGAACTTGAAGGTTAATGCATGAACTAAGTTCAGTTAATGTGCTTCTTTGTTTCCAGAATTTAGTCTAAGTTATATATAAATAGATGCATTAGATGTTCTGTTATTCTGAATAAGTGTCTATTTTTAATTAGGCAAGGTACATAAGCATTTTAATTAAATATCTAAATACATCTTCAGAAATTTCTCCCCTCAGAAAATAAAAATAATTTGATTTCTTCTTCATTAAAAATGGGGGCAGTAAAATCTTATGAATAGATTTTCAGCTCAAGAGATTGGAATATTTTTGATATAATATATGCACAGATTATGTCCTCTTAAATTTCTCTAAGCTAATGATGTGTATGAAAATAATGAAGTTAAACCACAATTTGTTAAGTATGATGCATACTCTAACGTGATAATGAAAAACAACAACAACAAAAAACTTCTAGGTTAATGCTGGTGCTTTGAATTAGATCCTTATTTGTTGACTTTTTTGTGAATGCAGTTTGAAAAATAAAGTGTGTGTGTGTGCACACGTGTGCACACGTGTGCTTATATAAAATGAAAAAAGCAACAGCATCATATCATAAACTGAAATATATATCACCTTCTCTTTGCTGTCACATCATAGGTAAATTAGGGCATAAAAGTAGGAGAAAGGTTTTTAACCATCAAATGCATTTTCAGAACCTCTTTAATATATCCAAATATCAGGGTTTTCTGTATATTTTTAATTGCAATCAACCAACAAAATATACTGTGCTCTTGCTCACAATTTTTAGTTTTCTTAGATAGAAGTTAAACCCCAAATATAATTACAGCTGTGGCATGTACAACATTTTAAATGGGGGTGGTGACTGCTAAAGAACTGTGCTTGTGAAGCTCAGCTCTTCCACTCATTGGCTGTGGATCCTGAGACAAGTTATTTAACTTGGTGGAAACTCACTATTCTTATGCGCAGAATAGAGATTGTTTTTACTCTATGTGTATTGTGAGCGTTGTAATGAATGTAAAGATACATGTGCTATCAAAGTCTACTCATTAATGGTAGTTATTTTTTTATTATCTTTGCTCTTCAATCATTGATTTCCCTTTGTTTTCCTTCTATTTTTTTCTTATTTCTCTTGGCTCAACCTTTAACCTGGACTGGCTTTATTAGAGTATCTTACTCATACTTCATTGACAAAAGCATCGTTTTACTCTTTTTAATACTAGCTATTGGGAATCAACTTGGGTCATCTGAAGTTGGCTCCTAAATTCCTTATTTCATGTTTAATCTGAGACGCTAAACATGGAGTTGAGTAAACCATATCTTTAATAATTTTTGCAGTAGATTTTTTAAATGTTTAAACTCCAGATTTATTGGTTAATGAAAACATTTTAGATATATGCTTTTGGAGGGACAAAATTTTATGTCTATCCTGTTAGGCTTTTTCAGTGGCCTTGAGAATTAAATTGACATAAAACTGATAACAGGAGAAAAGCATGTAAACTTATTTAATATACCTTTTCTTTCCTCCTAGAAGGAAATAAAGACTCAAAAATGTGGCAAACTTAAGTGCTTTTACACTAGGTTGAAAAAAGAGAGGCAGTTGTGAAAAAATGACTAACCTATGTGCAGAGGCTAAAGAAAGATAAGAATTAGTTTCATAAACTCTGTTAGCACAAAATACTTTCAGTTTCAACGTTCCATCCTTGATGACAAAATGTTACTTTTCTTTTGGTGTAGGGAAGACATCTTCTATATGGAGGGTTTATCATCTGCTTTCAGGAAGAAAAGGGGGAGGGTCAGAGTTCTTGTATTGCACCTGTTGATTTTTTTTTTAAGTGCATGTAGCTCAAAATAATCCTTAGGCAAATATGGCATATTTCAGGATAGTATATTCTATCGCACTTCAGACCTAATCAAATAATCTATATTTTGATTCTTTCTTTCAGAAATTTTATTGAATGCATCTTGAAAAATCAAAATAATTTTCATGAGAGAGCATTTTTATACATTATCTTTGTGTGACTGTGTGTCTTTTGTACAATTCCATTGTTAGGATAAATGAGTTTTCAAATAACTGTGTTCACTTAGATTAAAAGCAAATGTGGCCATATAAATAAAATGAAACCTAAGTAAATTATGACAGATTCTTGAGGCATCCCCTCTTTGATACATAACTAAAGTATTCCTGTATAACAGAAATGAAGAAGGATGTGGTTTGGAGGAGTCTAATACTCTCTGGACATCCTCTGGGAATAAACATCACATATTTTATAGTATTATTTTTAGAAGACATATTTCTTCTCTTCATAGTCCAGTTAAAAGGATACCTCCTCTCTAAACCACCCCGGGTGGTGCAGAATCACTTGCTTCCTCACCTAAATTTCTATGGTATAGTCTTTCTCTATATTTCAAAAGTACTGAACACATTGCATCTTAGCGATTTCTTGAATGCGTATATTTGCCTTACTAGATTTAGTTTTCAACAGATAGGAGATTATATATATTTTCTCCGTTCTTGGGGAGCACCAAGCTTAGGAATCCTCTGTGAATATTTATTTAATTGACTCGTTACCACCATTAAGGTAGATGTCTTGTTACTCTTAATAATTAACATGCAATCTTCTGTCAGAGGGTAATTTTATAAGTGCCAATGTAGATAATTTTGCAATAAGTATGAATTCATCCAGGACCAGATAGATTGGCATGAATTAGGGATTTAAGAATTACTTTACTAGGATGAAATTGTAAGCTTATTGTATTTACATATCTTCTGATTCCCTAATCTTTTGCCTTCTTAAATAGTCTAATATATTATGCATGTAAATAGAGGCATTTCATTCAAATTTCTAAATTAAATTGAGTTGTTACATTTTTCTTGTACTTGCAGAATGGGCATTTGTTAATAACAAAGGGGAAGAGTTTCCAGAATGTACTCTGGTCTCTCACTCACCTGAACTGCTTGTTCAAGTAAAATCATAGGTTGCTGCATTCTTTTTTGCAAACCCTTGTAAATAAGCTTAATATATCTGATATTAAGAATTTTTTTTTTTTTAGTTGGAGGTTTTGTTTGTTTGTTTGTTTGTTTTGAGTTGGAGTCACTCTGTTGCCCAGGCTGGAGCACAGTGGCATGCTCACAGCCACCCCAGCATTGACCAGCTGGGCTCCGGTAATGCTTCTACCTCAGCCTTCCAAGTAGCCGGAACTACAGGTGTGCACTACCATGCCTGGTGAATTTTTTTATTTTTATTGTAGAGACGAGGTCTCGCCAAGTTGCCGGGCCTGGTCTCGAACCCGCAGGCTCAGGCAATCCACTCTCCTTGGTCTCCCAAAGTGCTGGGATTACTGGCTGAGCCACTGAGCCTAATAACAGAGACAATTAGGTTTAACCAGAGGGAGCTTTGAATCAGGATAAGAACAAATTGAACCTTTTTGTATCCTCTCTTGATGCTCTGAAGGTTTAGTTCCCCAAACCTTATTCCCTCATGGAACTTACGATATTCTTCAAACTGAAATGTCTGATATTCTTTTTGGTGAAAAAGCTAAAATATTTAGTTAGCCTGACTTAGATATTTGGTGGTAATAGATTTTTTTAAATATGAGATTTTGTACAGTTAAATCAATTTAATAAGCACTGGTGAAATTTCTATATGATCCTATGACTAGGTCCCACTGCTCTGTAGATTGACAGTAAGATGTTTACAGTCAGAATTGTGCATTGTCATCCATGTTAGGAAAGCACACATTTGTGACTGTTCTCTCTTTATTTCCCCATGTACACACAAGCACACAGTTGTGAATGTCTCATGTAAAACACGTAAAACATTCTTAGCTCTGCCAATTCAGTTAATTTTGTAAGACAAAGCAGCAGCCACAAATAACATAAGGAGATATTTTTGGATTTAGATGATGAACCAAGCCGGATATTTCATGTAGTGCATGTAGCATGTCCACATGGAGCTGAAAAACATAGTTTTTGTGTTATATGGAGTTTCTTAAAATGAAGTAATGTAATGTAGGTGACAAGGTCAGTAAAGAATATATATATTTTTTTTCTGCAAATATGTGGATTCTTAGTTTGCATAAAGAGTTGCACACGCCTTGTAAGCAAACCCAAGTAAACTTATGGATTGGTTGCATCTTATATAGAAAGAGGTGATGCTAAGAGGAAATTGCAAAAGACATTATTTTGGAATAACTTGGGTAATAGGGCTGAAGACCCGAAGCTATGTTAAATAGCTAGAGGAAAAGATAAGGCAACCATCACTGTTAGAAAAACAATAGCTTTGGGGATGTAGGAAAGTTGATAATTCCTTTGTCTGTTATTTCCAGAATTATTTGAAGGTTTCTATTTCTATTTCATTAGTGTATTTTCTCAGTCATTAACCTATGTAAGCGCATATGGTGTCATACCATGTTCTAGGCATCAAGCTAGATGCAGAGGTTTCAAAGGTATAATTCCTGCTCTTACAGAATTTGTAGTCATTAAGAGTGAGTGTTTGTGAGTATGTGTATGTATGAACTTGCAGTGGTGATAAGAGATGTAAGAAAAAAGCAAAAATATAAGGTGTTTGTAGTCAAACATCACAGGAAAAAAAAAAGAAACAAACAAACAAACAAAAAACCAGCCCTTCATCTGGGCCAAGGAGTCAGAGAAGAGTTCTTGGAGAAAGTGAACGTTAATCTAGTTTTAGAAGACTGCTATGATTTGCTTGCATCTCCTCAAAACCGTGTGTTGGAAACTTAATCCCCAAAGCAACAGTGTTGGGAGGTGGGATCTAATGGGAAGAGTTTAGGTCATGAGGGTTTCACCCTCATATATGAATTAATGTCAATTATAAAAGGGCTTGAAACTGTGAGTTTGATCCTTGCTCTTGCTTAGATATATTGCTAAATCTGGTCCACAGATATGTTGTTCTTCTGCCTCCACTATGAGATGACACAACAAGAAAGCCCTTGCCAGATTCTGGCACCTTGATATTGAGCTTCCCAGTCTCTGGACCTATAAGAAATAAATTTATTTCCTTTATAAATTGCAAGTCTGTGGTATTCTATTTTAGTAACATAAAGTGGTCTGACACACTGACTGAATGAGAATTAATCAGGTAAGGGTGGAAGGGAGAAAATTCAGTGTAGGGAAAGGAACACAACACTGGATTGAGATCTTGAAGCAAGAAGGAAATTGGCCCACTTAAAAATCAAGTTGAAGGCCATTTAATCCAGACCATAGTAGCAGCAGGTGGTGAGTTTAAGACAAGATGAGAGAGTTAACTATTAATGAATCATGATGTCAGCTTAATATGGAAAAGAAAGAATGATACAACATATATTTATGATGCCAGCTTAATATGGAAAAGAAAGAATAATATAACATATACTTATGGTTTTAGCATACATTTAGCTTTTTATGAAATCTGCATCATACTTAACAATTAGTCTGGTAAATTACTGATTATTTTATAAAGCTTTCCTGAAACTCCCAGGTATAATTAACCACTTCAAATTCAGTGTTACCTTGATAAATAGTACATATTTTTCTGCATTCATTCATTTGTTGCCCACCTTATTCAAATACTAATACATTCTAGAGACTTTGATAGATATTTCTATAAAGGGATAAAAAGGTACACAGAACAGCATTCTTGCTTTCAGGAATTTCATAGCATAAAGGGGAAACACATCTCACAGTATAATAATATTATTAAATAACCTTTTAATTTTATAATATTTCTAGATTTACAGATCAATTGTGAAGATAGTGCAGAGAGTTTTTATATACCTCATGCCAAGTTCATCCATTAATATTTTACAATAGTATGATGCATTTGTCATAATTTAAAAAATAACATAGATATATTGCTAAATTTGGTCCATAGATACATTGCTAAATTTATTTATTTAGAACCTTGAGTTCTGATGTCTAAGGACAGGAGAAGAAAGACATCTCAGCTCCAGAAGAGAGAGAGAGTTAATTTCCCTTTTCTTTGGTTTTCTTTGTTCCACCTGGATCCCCAGCCAGTGTGATGTGACCCTTCCATACTGAGGTCAGATCTTTCCCACCAAGTCTACCAATTCACATGCCAGTCTCCTCTGGAAATACCCTCATGAAAATACCCAGAAATAAATCTTTATCAGCTGCCTAAGTATCCTTTAATCCAGTCATGTGGACACCTAAAATTAACCATAAAAGTTGGCATTAACTAAAATCCATACTTTATTCAGATTTTCTTAATTTTAATTTAATATCCTTTTTATGTTCTAGGACACCATACTTCATTTAATTCTAATGTCTTTTTAGACTCCTTTTGAGAGTAAAAAAGTATTTCAGACATTCCTTGTTTTTAATTATCTTGAAGTTTTGAGGACATCTGGCCAGGAATTTTGTAGAATGTCCATTGACTGAGATTTCTCTGATGTTTTTTCTCACGATTAGACTAGTGTTAAGTGTTTTAGGAAGAAGAGCACAGAGGTGAAGTGCCATTTCATCATATGCGATATGTACCATCAGCATGACTTCTCTGTTGATGTTGGCCTTGGTCACCTGGCTAATGTAGTAGTGTTTATTAGGTTTCTCTACTGCAAAGTTACTATTTTTCTTCCTTGTCCATATTGCATTTTTTGGAATGAAGTCACTGTACACAGTCCACACTTAAGGAATGGAATGCTGTGCTCTATGTTTTTGAGGGAGAAGTACCTATATACATTATTTGGGATTCATCTGCATGAGAGATTAATCTTTTATATTTATTTATTTATTCAAGTATCTATTTATATCAGTGTCAATTCATGAATATGGACTTTACACTTTGGGGTTACAATTCAATATGATTGTAAGTATTTTGCTGTTCAAATTGTTATAGATTTTTCCACTGGTAGCTCTTTCACTTGATCCTTTCTTCCCTTGACTTACTCTCGTACTCTTGTTTAAAATTTAGTCTCCCTTCTCCATGATCACTTTGGCCAAATCACATTGTTCTTTCCCACCTGAATTACGACCTTTCCAAGATGAAAACACCATAAGGCCCAGACAATAGATTCCTTGCTTCTAACCAATAGCTAGAATCTCCAAGGCCTCCAGGTAAGCCAACACACAATCATTAGTTCTCTGATCTGATTAAAAATGATTTTCTTATAAATTTTCTGACTCTTTTTGAGAAACACTTATGAGTTCTTACATTTCTAACCAACTTCTATATTAAAGACTTCTAGCCTTTCCTCTAGACTTTTGAAGTGTTCTACTTTCAACTGTATAGCATTTTCTAGAGGGAATTTGTTTTCCCCTCTAGATATAGCTACTCAAGTTAAGAAACCAAACATCATTTTAACTTTGCCATTCACCAGGTATTCTTCAAAATGTCATAACACTGCTGTCGATCTTTCTGATTATTACAGACCAGACGCGCATGGGGTATGTCAGGAATGTAGTATGTTTTTAGTTTTCTAATTGATAAAATACCTAATTACAATTTTTTGATATATATTTTCCCTTATGAAACCTATTCAGCTTTTAATTTTGATATAAAGATTTTTTCTTGGCTCACACAGGATTGGAATTTAATAAAAGACATTCCTTCAACTCTGTTTATGAAGCAAAGAATTGTTTTGATTTTTATATTAGACATTCCCTAAAGGGTCCAAAAAGCTCAGGAAATGTATATAAACAGACCCATAATCTTCAGTCTTATAAAAATCCTCTAGTATATCTACCACCCCAAGAAACTACATGACCCTCATACTTGTAATCTCCAGGGTTGTTTGGACAATTTGTTTTGCTCCCCAGGGTCAGTTTGGACTGGAATGTGCCTGCTAATCCAGACATATTTTGATATGGATGAGAGCCGATGTATGAGTAGTTACAGGTTTTTAACCATTGACTCAAGTGTCTTCTCTGTTTAGGATTCATCAACTCACTTATAGTGCACTGTCAATCTAAAGGTAGCTGCTTATATAAATTAGAAAATTTTTGTTGCGAACTGCAAACACGAACATGAACTAGATTGAGCCACAAAAGAGAATTTGGTGCAAAGATATAGATGTGTTTTTGGAACTTAAGGGGGAATTGGAAGCCTTCCAGAGTTTGGAAATCGTTTTCCCTCTTTCTCTGTCTCTTTCCCAACTCCCTCTTTTCTCCAACTCTGCCCCTCTCTTCCTGTTTCTTTCTAAGCATCTCCTTCCTTTTCTTCCTGCAGACCTGCTTTCCTGCTATTCAGTTCACATGGAGCCATGTGGCTCCTCATATGCTTTTACATGTCTTGAGTTCAAGAGACTAACCCCAGCTGAGACTGGAATCTCTTATTTTCAAATCCAAATTCCAAAGAAAGGAACTCTGATGAGCTCAGCTTGAACCATCTGCCTGCCCCAGAGGCCAAGGCCTCAGGTATCAACTTGACTACTGGGGACAAATTCCAGAGGTCAGAGTTCAGTCAGAACAGGGAAATCATTTTAGGTATTTAGTACTGGAAATAAAGGCTTTTACAGCCATTATGAAAGGAGGAAAACGAGGGTCAGAAAGGGCCCTTTTCACGACAGATATACTAAAAGCAACTGACATCAATACATTCCTTTTTTTTCCCCCACAGTACCTAAGCAGTACCTGAGTAACTGATACAGAGGCAGAGTTTCTGAACTTTGAGTAATTATGTTCCATTCGTTTTGTTAAATATGACTAGTAAATGATGCTACCATAATTGCTGAAGTAGTCCGATCTGAAACTTTTGGAAGGCACAGATCTTTGCTTACTGAAGATTTTCAATATATCATAGAACTTCAGTTCTGGATTTAGTTTCATAAAATATTACACACAAAAAAAAATGTGTGGAAAGAAAGAATAAAATAAAACATATAAAAACACTGTGGAAAAATTAACTTGATGAGGTGAAACTCAGGCTAGATTTTTAAAAAATTTCTTGTGATTTGGTGTAAGTTAGTGAATCTGGGATTTTATACTACCTACAATGAAGGTAGATTCCATATAGCCAATAATTTTTTTCTGTTAAAAATTAGCTATATATGTACCTTTATTATGAATTATTTATAGAGAACATTCAAACACTTATGGAAAATTTTGAATATGTATATAAAAATTCAAATTAGTATATTGAATTTATATTTAACTAAAACAGAATAGTTATTACAATACTTCAAAAATACCCACATACAGATTTAATATCCCTTATCCAAAATGCTTGGAACCAGAAGAATTTTAGCTTTCAGCTTTTATCAGATTTGGGAATATTTGCAGTATATACTTACTGATTGAGCATGCCAAATCCAAAAATCTGAAACTTGAAATGCTCCAATGGGCATTTCCTTTGAGCATCATATCAGCACTCAAAAAGTTTCAGATTTTGGAGCATTTCAGATTTTAGATTTATGGATTTGGGATGTTTGGCGTGTGTGTGTGTGTGTGTGTGTGTGTGTGTGTGTGTGTGTGTGTAATTTTACTAGATTCTTACCCTGATTTACTTTGATATTTCAGATGAAATATCAAAGTAAAGAGTTTTAGAATGTTATATACAAGCAATGGAGCAAGTGTTGTAATCCAAGTTTTCTACCATGACAAATCCTAGCTTAACCTTGTTTTTCTCATTTTAGGCATGCACAGAACACCTAGTTCACACACACACACACACACACACACACATATACACACACACACACAACCATTTTTTTATAGCAAAGGAATAAATTTAATATGATTATCAAAGAAGACATTAATCTTCAATTATATAAATTGAATACAGCTAAGTTGTATCATAGTTGCATTTTACTTAATAATTAAGTTATACAATAACCCCACACAAGAGGTGCTACAACAAAAATATCTTTTCAAAGGGTGCAGGCTATTTTACTTAACATTCCACTCCATAAACAAATGTTCCAGGATTTGCATGAAACTAGAGTATGAAGTTGGTTTTCCATTACTTGGCCTTAGTACATTTACACATATGTCCCACATGTGGACTGATCTCCATACTGAGTGGATTTCTAGTACAGTCACTCATCCCATAATGACATTTTGGTCAGTGACAGACAGACTACCATGGTCCCGTAAGATTACAATGGAACTGAAAAATTCCTATCACCATGTGATGTCAAAGCCATTGTAAGATCATGACACAACATTTTACTTACATGTTTGTGCTGATGCTGGTGTAAATAAACTTACTCCCAGTTAAAAAAATATAGTAGATACAATCACATACAGTACATAATACTTGATAATGATAATACATGATCATTATTTGTTTATGTATTTATTATACTAAACTTTTAATCATTATTTTAGAGTATGCTCCTATTCATATAATATAAAAAAGTTAATTGTAAGACAGCCTCAGGTAGGTCCTTCAGGAGTTGTTCCAGAAGGAGGCATTGTTATCATAGGAGACAACAACTATTGTTCCTGAAGATCTTCCAGTGGGAAAAAATGTTTGAGGATTATCATTGACTTATGTGAATAAATATATGTAGGTTTCTCTTTATTTGTTTTTGCTCTATGATTTCACTGTAGTGAGGTGGAAGACAGTGATTTTTATGATCCTGATCCTATGTAGGCCGAGGCTAATATGTGTGTTGTCTTAGTTTTTACAAAAAATTTAAAAAGTCAAAAATAAATAAAATGTGTTTAAAATAGAAAAAAGCTTATAGAATAAGGATATAAAGAAAAAGCAATTTTTGTACAGCTGTACCATGTGTTTGTGCTTTAAGCTGTGTTATCACAAGAGTCGAAAAGTTAAAAATAAAAAGTTTAGAAAGTAAAGAAGTTACAGTAAGCTAAGAATAATTTGTATTGATTGATAGATTAGTTGATTGACATGTTTTTGTTTTTGTTTTTGTTTGAGTTGGAGTCTCACTCTGTCGCCCACACTGGAGTGCAGTGACCGCTCCCAGCCACCGCAGCCTCGACCTGCTGGGCTCCGGCGATCCTTCCGCCTCAGCCTTCCAAGTACCTGGAACTACAGGCCCACGCTACCACGCCTGGCTAATTTTTTGATTTATTGTAGAGATAAGGTCTTACCAAGTTGTCCAGGCGGATCTCGAACCTGCAGGCTCAGGAAATCCACTCACCTCCGCCTCCCAGGGCTCGAGATTACAGGCTGAGCCACCGAGCCCGGCTGACTTGTTTTTTGAATTGGGGTCCAACTCTGTTGCTTAGGCTGAAGTACGGGGGCACAATCACAGCTCATCACAGCCTAGACTTCCTGGACTCAGGCGATTTTCCTCTCTCAGTCACCTGAGTAGCTGGGACTACATGTGTGCCTACTATTTTTTGATTTCCTGTCAAGACAGAGTCTTGCTATGTTGCCCAGGCTGGTCTCAAACTCCTTGTCTCAAGCAGTCCTCTTACTTTGGCCTCCAAAAGTGCTGGGATTATAGGTGTGAGTAACTACACCCAGTCAATAATTTATTTTTGAATAAAGAAAAATATTTTATAAATTAGTGTTGCCTAAGTTTACATTGTTTATAAAATCAACAGTGGTGTATAATAATGTCAGGCTTTCACATTCACTCACCACTCACTCACTAACCCACCTAGAGCAACCTTCAGTCCTGCAAGTTCTATTCATGGTAAGTACTGTGTACAGGTGTACCATTAAAAACATTTTTTTACGCTGCATTTTTACTGTATCTTTTCTATGTTTAGATACACAAATACTTATCGCTGTGTTACCATTACCTACAGTGTTCAGTACAGTCACAAGCTATACAGATTTGTGACTTGGGAGAAACAGGTTATCCATAGAGACTATGTGTGTAGCAAGCTATGCCATCTAGGTTTGTGTAAGGAAACTTTATGATGCTCACACAATTACAAAATGGCCTAAGCACCCCACATTTCTTAGAATTTATTCTGATCATTAAGCAACACCTGATTGTATTTAGAAATATGCATTTTTGACAATGTGGCCCCCTAGATACAACCCTATTATTTTACCTGTTGCTCAACTTAAAGAAACCACAATGTGTTCCAATGATGGAAGATACACCTTGTCTTGCATGCCTATTTGAACTTCCTGAGAAGAAATGTTTAAGAATTATCATTGACCATATATGAGTAAGTATATGCAGATTTTCGTGATTTGTTTTTTACTTTATGATCTCACTGTAGAAAACCAGCATAATTTGCCAATCTGTAGCATACTGGAGGACATCAGCCACAAATAACACATAAGGAATGAAGATCAAATAATTCAAATTTTGGCCAACTTATCAGGGCTTTTATAGACAAGTGTGAACTAGTTCTGAAAACCTGGCTTCTATTCACTTGTTTCAAAAGTCATATATAATCAAAACTTTTATAATTTTTTTCAATATCCTTTGAGGTGTACCCAAATTATTGACACTCAATTCATCTTGGTATCTGGTCATACTAGCAAGTAGACTCGGTTTCTAATAATAGTTCAGATTCATCTCATTTAAGTGTTAAGCACTTAAACCAGCAAACATATTTTAAGACAAAATATGTTATGCCTATAAAGTCATTCCTATGGCTCAATATTTAGTTTTGAGAGCAAGTCTCAGTAATGAATCCCAAAATGCTGATGGGAACTTCATTGGAATTAGTAAATAAATATGATGACCAGTTTGAAGAAGACAACACATATTTGACTGTGACTGTTCTTACATCTTTACTTTCTAGTAGTCAGATCTTTACTTTTGAAAATGTCTTTGTTTCTTACAAAAGAGGAAGTATGAAATGGTTTTACACCTTCACCTCCATGCTGTTTCTAAGCTCATGAAGATAAGTAAGGCAATTATCTTTCTTCTCTTCCTCCTATCTTATTTTCTTTCTTTTTTTTTTTTTTTTTGTTGTTGTTGTTGTTTTTGAGTTGGAGTCTCACTCTCACCCAGACTGGAGTGCAGTGGCCACTCCCGGCCACCGCAGCCTTGACCTCCTGGGCTCAGGCGATCCTTCCGCCTCAGCCTTCCAAGTAGCTGGAACTACAGGCACGCGCTACCATACCCAGCTAATTTTTGATTTATTGTAGAGATGAGATCTTGCCAAGTTGCCTAGGCGGGTCCCAATCCCGCGGGCTCAGGCAATCCACTCACCTCAGCCTCCCCAAGCGAGGGATTACAGGCTGAGCCACCAAGCCTGGCTCCTATTTTCTAAGTCCTTAATTCAGATAATTGCTTGGTATATACGACTCTTTTTCTTTCCTGCAACTTTCCCAAAGACATACCACAATATGTCCTCAAGGACATTTATTATACAGAATGCTCTTTGGTCATGCCTGGACTGTATAATGAATCTTAACCATATAAAATTAAGATAGATTCATATAGTGTAAGGCTAGGATTAGATTGAGGTGAATGGATATATACCGCAGGTGCAGTTTAACAGGCCCAAAACATTCAGTAAGCAAGACAAATAATATTTTAAAGTGATATATTGAGCAAACAAAACTAATGCCAAAAAATCCATGATGTACAAACTAACAAAGTTTTAAATAAAGACAAACTGTTTTCTGTTTGTTTTGCCAACTAGTGTTTTTGTGCAAGAAAACAATCCTGTGGGTCGCGCTGACTCAAGCCTGTAATTCCAGCACTTTGGGAGGCCGAGATGAGAGGATTGCCTGAACTCAGGATTTCAAGACTAGCCTGGGCAACTTGGTGAGACCTTGTCTTTACAATAAATAAAAAAATAAGCTGGGCATGGAAGTGTGTACCTGTAGTTCCAACTACTTGGAATGCTGAGGCAGAAGGATCACCTGAGCCCAGCAGGTCGAGGCTGTGGTGGTCGGGAGCATACCACTGCACTTCAGCCTGGATAATAGCACGAGACTCCAACTCAAAAAAGAAGAAAAGAAAATAGCCCTTTATAGTCAACCGGAAGTTCCTGGGCTGCATATATGTTGTCTTATTGGTGTGTGGGTTTATAAGAATTGAAAATGGTATGGGAACAAATTAGACAGTGAGGGTTTTAATATATAGTCTCATTTTTCTGAAAGTAGAGATTTTATTAAATTCTGCCAATTGATTCTAAACATGGAAAAATATTTTGATAAGTGTATGTAGAGGAATATGCTTTCCTGAGGCTCCAAATTTTTTCTCAGTTGCCTTTTGCCTTTTGCTATCAAGGATTGTTAGAGTTGCCTTTTTGGCCACTAAAGGTTATATGTGTGGTGCTCACCATCCTATGTGACATCACATTATGGAATGTAAGACAATATTGTTGATGGAAATCAACTTGAATGTCTGTTTAGACAAAACCGTTATCATTTTTTTAGATAGTGTATTGTTTCAAAATAATGCAAAGGAATATAAAGGGAAGAAATAATGGGAAAGTATAAATATCAAGAGGGAAATACAGTATTGTACCATTTTAATGGAAAATTCTGCCTATTCTTGGATATTTAAATGTTTGCTGTTTATTCAGCTTATGACCTGATTCAAATTATTTGCAGTTCAAGTATTTGTGTCTACTCTGAATCTTGTTTTGACTGTTTAGTCTAAAATGGTTCTCCTTGTTATTTCTTGTATACTGTATACAACTTAAATTAGTATGATCACTGTGATTAACATTAATTGAGTAGGATTATGAAAACGGCTGCTGAAACAGTTTGGCTAATGTGTACAATGGTAAAATTTTGTATTCATGAATACTCAAATTATAACATTTGACTTTAGTTCTCTAAACCATTAACACGATACAAATACTGAAAGACACTATAATGTGATTGTTGAAATATAGACTTTAAAATTATTCTAAGATATGAGTCAATTCTGACTTCAACTGTTAGCTATATAACTGTAAGTTATTGAATCTCTCCAAGGTTCAAGTTTATCATGTGCAGGTAATAATATAATCCAGTTAGTAGAGTGGTTAGAAGACTTATATGAAACCCCTGAATCTAAAATTTAAAAAGATGCATATTAGACAAATGATAAATGTTTTCAAGACATTATAAATAATCTACTACTTCTCTAACTTATTTCTGTTTTATTGTTTAATGTCCTATTCTTGGACATAGTTGGTATTTTATTTTATACACTTTTTACAAATAGCTTCCACTGTTTTGTTATGTTCTAGCATTCATAAATTTAGTTTCCTTTTGATGTCTGTAGAGAGGTTCTGACCTTTTTTACAAGTTTTTATTTTCTTGTTTCTGTACATATTGTCTCACTTTTAATCCAAAATTACTGCAATAAGTGTCAAATTTTTTTTGAAGAATCAACTTATAGTATGTGCTAAATGGAAAAAAAAAATGACTTCCCATTGTATATTTCAAGTTTTATGAGAGTACGTCTACTTCAAAAATATAAAAGTTATCCTCATCCAAAATATCAATTCTGGAAACATAGCCAATGTATTCCTAATTGCTGGCCAATGTATTCCTAATTGCTGAAAATTATTTCTAAAGATTGCATCTTAATCAAAAGTTTAAAAGTAAAAAACAAGAAAATAAAAATACTTGTTGGTAAGATTTTTGTGATAATACTTTTGTGACTGATATTAGTAAAGAAGGAGAAAAAAAGACTACTTATTGTACCTAAAAAGTAATGAACTTTAGCCCCGTGTCTATAGAAGAGCTAATCCTTTTTTTCTGTTACCATCCTTCAGAAAAAAATTGAGTAGGCTTGCAAATATTCCTAACCCTTGTCTTCCAAGGTTGTTATGTCACCATACATTTTTTTTTGCAAGTTACATTAAAAAAAAAAAGTCCCATTGTTATAGGTTCTGAGAGTGGAGGTTTCTTACATTTTCATGTTAGATTTGAAGTTGTCTATCTAAATGTACCAAGATTAGCTTCCTTTGATTGCTGTAACTTTTATTTCAGCCCCTTAATACTAATATCAGGTGGGTGAAGGATTATTAAGAGATCTTGAGTCATGCTTTTAATTTAGTTTTGGGGATGGGTAAGGGGCTATGCAACATAAATTTTGAGTAGGTGTTACTGGATCTGAGCAGGTTTTTGGTATTGATACTCCCTGTCTCTTTGTAACCTGGTTGCAGAAATAAACTCCCTTTTCTCCCAGTTTCTGCTTCTTGTCTTTGATTGAGTACAAGGGAAGCAGCAGGAATAGTTTATCCAGGAACACCATGAAAAATATTTTTTTCTTCTATGCAACAATTAGTTTGGAGATGGAAAGTTAATAATAATGGTTCAGTTATTCAGTGACTTTATAAATAACCCATGATTGGTCTATCTTTCTATTCTAGAATACTAATAATGTTACCCTTTTTTGTCTTAGGTTTGTTGCCTCATGCTCACAAGAAGGTTACTGTAGCTCCAGGTATCAAAACTTCATTCTAAAGCAAACCAGCTATGGTAGTAAGAGAACTTTTCATGCAGTTCCTCTGTGTGAAGTTATCTTTCCACAAAACTATTAGCAGAACTCTTCATCTTTTTCATGAGAAATAGATAATGATCACTTCCTAAACAGGAGTTTTAGGTCCATTTTCTGTGATATCAAAGGAATTTTTCTTGATACCTTATGAAAATCAAGATTCTGTTAGCAGGGAAGTGGTATGTTGGCAACTATTGTGACTGTTACATAGGTCTGGACACACACACACATTTTACAGGAAGAAACAGAAGGCTTACAAAAAAATCATCTTTCATCATACTAACTTATTTCTTTGGCTGAAACAGTGTTAGAACACCAATGAATCACAGTAATGGTTCTTTGATCGGTTTTAAATACGTATCTGATTCTTCAAGGTAATTGTTATATCCTTCCATATCCCATAAATAAATAAGGAAAATGAAGATCAAAGAGAAAATGCTTGTAGGGGAATAAAATTCATGTCAATATGCTAATCTCTTCTTGAAAGTTGATCATGATGTTGGCTTTAAGTTTCTTGGCAAGACATTCATGAAATTCATAAGACAAAAATGAACTTCTAGCAAAAAGTCAACATAACTACTCTGGAAAAGACCAGAAACATTGTCCCTGAGTGTGCTGACAAAACATAATGTATAATCCAGTGAATCATGGTTTCACTAATTCATTGCCCTGTTTCTCAGCTGCAGTTTCTTATGTGCTCCTTCAACCTGGACAATAGCATACCACCTCACTACAATTCAACAAACACAATTCTTGATCAGGGGCCATACACCTGGCAAATCCAGAAACAGAATGGATAATAAAACAACTTGTGATAAATCAATCTTCCCTCTCTCCTTTGCAAATTCAACTTTATAAATGAGAACAACAGACACAGGAAATATACAAGCAAATCTACCTGGTCTACCAGTTGACAACACACTTGGTCAGTTTTGATTAGTTTATTGCTTCTAAAGTTCTCAAGGTCTCCTCATGTTAATATTTTTCTTAGTTCTGTACTGATAGAATTTTAGTATCTACTAAAGGACACTTTTAAAAAAGGAGACAAAAAAGAGACCACAGATTCAAGTATTTCAGAAGAATCTAGGGTTGTCACTTACGTTTTTCAAAAATATACTTTCTTATTAATATTTCCTAAAAATCAAATATTTTAGTTGGAAAATATGCTACTGAGCAATAATGTGTCAAAAGATTACTTTTGGTCCTGACCACTGACTTTTATATCTATAAGTAATTAAATATTTAAGGAGTTAACTCATTTCCAACCATTAATTTTCATCTCAGGTTAAGTGGTTTGTCTGTTTGACTTCAATTCAAATTACCAGGACCTGAACTTAGACATCACTTGACAAAAGATAAAAATCTCAAGGGTCCAGAAGCCCCAATTATTCCTCTCTCATACAGAGGTGACCATTCAGGCTGCATAAAGAATACCTTTTAAATACCACCTTTGAACCTTTCATGAGACATGTAAAGACAAAAACACACATCATTTATAAGATTCAGGAGATAGGCTATTGTCTTTTGAAATAGTGTTTTTTCTTACAACAAATGTATCTAACACTTTTAAATTATCCTTAAGTTTTATTTTTATTTATTTACAGGGATTGATCCTTTGAAAAGTGTCATTTGTTCATTTACAATAAAAATAATTTTGATCAAATTATTGTCAGCTTATCTATTACTTGCATCCAAATTTGAAAATACTAAAACATTTTTTGAACAGTTTAGATAGAATCTATTATTTGCTTAGCTTAGTAAGCTAGATATGTGAATAAAGACATGCATATTAATTTCAAAAGGTCATCAAAATTGCAGGTGTAAAAATGCAGGTGCAACTAATTAACCTATTGTGCAAGCTATTGGCTGATTACAGGTGCAATTAGTGAAACATAGAAAAAAGAGGAGATAATATAGTCTTGTTGAAAATTTAACCTCAAACTGTATGAGTTTTTAAACTACACTACAGTGAAGATAAAAGTGTCAACAACGAAACTTGCTAAATTTGGCTTTCATAGCATCAGTGTGTTTTTTAGAGGTAAAGAAAAAGATACTGTTTAAAAATACTGTAGGTATTTTATTTACTGTTTTTCTTTCAAATAAGCTTTTAATTTCTCAAGACAATGTCTCTCTACACCTGATCATAACACAAGTTGAAAAAAGAATAAAGTTTGATATCAGGATCAGTGCTTACTACCATGTTGAGATAATCAGACCCAACAGACAAAATTCATTTCTCATTTCTTCCAGTCTTGCACAGGCAACTATTTTTCAAATGAAAATAAACATATGGGAACTTACAAAAAAAAAGACTGTGTAAATAATCATCAGTCCCCTTTCACTCCAGGTATTTAGAAAAATAGTTAAAGCAAAACTAGAAGAAAAGATATAACTTACAGATTTAAAATTGAAAGTAAAACCTACAAAAACAGGCAAATAGGGCAAAAAATTGAATAAGAGGAACTAAAAGTGAATTAGAAACATGAAGAATGGGGAGAGGTCCAAAGTGGTGGCAGATCTCAGAATATACTAGCAAAATATAATTTCTGATGTTGAGGGCATGATCATGAAGTGAAAATACTAAATCACTTGTGAATAACAGCAGTGGTGAGAATTGAGGTGAAGAGAGTCAACAGAAAAAGGCATCCTAGGAACAAATGATAGGAAAAGAGGAGGCAGACCTATGCAAATTATAGCCAAGTTACATTTGCAAGCTTCACCCTTCATACACCAATAGAAGCATTGTTTGTGAAGCCTGGAAGGTAACCCTGGTGTTCTACTTTCCATATGCTCCATAATATCGTTCTGAATAGGGTTAGTCAAGGAAAAGGCAACTCAATTCATGAAGAGTATTAAGAAAAACTAGCAAGCACAGCATCAGCACAAAGATAGAATATTGAGTTAGAAAAAGGTGTAGAATTTGTAAAAAGACAAAATTATTTCACCCAAAATTTATTGTTGAAAATTATCAAGTAACATATTACTAATAATTTTTTAAAGGATTGAAAAAAGCCAGGCAGCAAAGATGCAAAACCTTAAGAAATTAATTCTAGATAACAGAATGAGATGAAACAAAAGTGGTAAAATTGAACTAAAAGATAAAAAAAAATCATTATAAAAATAAAATAAGAAGGATTTAGGGGCATGAAGAAAATTTGTAATACAACTAAAAAGAATGGAAATGAGAAATGCAGAAACATAGAGGAAAAAACCCCACAATGATAAGAGATTCATGAGAGATTCAACATAAACACACTTGTGGTACTCAAAGAAGAAAACCAGAAAAAGAACCATTTCATTATAATGTGTTTAAAAAATAAAAATATGTGTGAAGGTAAAACTGATGGTGTACTTCAAGAAAAACAAAATAAAACAAAATAAAACTTTAAAAGCATAAAGTTAGAATAAATCATGTGTGAGAAAAATCTACCTAGAATGGTAAACATCAAGATACATACTGAAAACTAACGAACAAACAAGGACAACAACAACAACAACAACAAAGAAAAAAGAATGTTAAGAGGGAAAGTTAAAGCTACTCTATTTTACTACAGCAAAATTCAACCAATAAAGTCAAGGAGGAAGCAGCATTCAGGTGATACTTAAGGAAAAAGCATATAAACTGAGAACTTTATATCCAGACAAACTTTCTTTCAAGAACTGCTGAAAATAGTGTCGACTCTCCAAGGAAGATTTTACCTTTGAGCCACACTTCTGTACAATTCTGAAGAAATAAATTTTAGCCAACCAGGAAAGAAATGAAGAAATAATTATAAAAGTTTTGGCAGTTGGTATTAAATATATTTAACAGTATGCCCAAGACTAAAACAAATGTGATGGAGCAAATGTAAATAGCGCACAGCCTATCAATGGGCATTAATGAACACCTCTCCCTAAGACTGTATTCTCACTCATGGACTTCTTAATTCCCAGTGCTGGTTGCTGCTCTATTCAGAAATCCTACTGAAAATCACCCTTCCTTTATATATGTCAGCAAGGTGTTCTGATAATCTAGCATATTCTAGTATGATAATGGGCTATGCCTAGGGGATCACACTTAGTTTATATATACAGTATTCATTTTAAGGCTTCTGGGGGAAAAATACCCTTTGGTTAATTGTTTGTGTTTGCTATTGTTAATTTTGTTTTTAAGAGATTACTAAAGAGAAGGATTTCAGGACAGATGGGAAAAAGGATATAATATAATAAACAGTAGATATAATTTTGGGGTGAACATCAAATCAAAATTTTTATGAGACTGTGCAGCTACCTTTTTTTCTTTTGGCATGTGCTTGGCTCCCTTCACTCTAACCCTCAGTGTAATGGCAATCTGTTGGTAAGTCTCAGGACACTGGCCTTAATAAGATCCTCATAAGGTAGCTTATTGCCTGCTCACCAATCAGAAAGCCCTCTTAATAAAATGTAATCAGTTTTCTTGTGATTTTAATCTATTACTCCTAGATCTATCCTTTGGCTTTTCGAAACAAAAGACCCTCCACAGAACAACTCCTCAAATATTCCAAGGAAGATCTCATGTTTTTTCTTTTTCCAACTGGTATCTTATGCCTTTTCCTCTTTTGCTTTTATTTTTTAAATTTAAAAAAAATTAGTTTCACTAACTTTGCAAATTTATGAACATATATATCTTTAAATTTTTATTTTTTTAATTTTTTTTTGAGTTGGAGTCTCACTCTGTCACCCAGACTGGAGTGCAGTGGCTGCTCCCGGCCACTGCAGCCTCCACCTGCTGGGCTCTGGCAATCCTTCCGCCTCAGCCTTCCAAGTAGCTGGAACTACAGGCGCGCACTACCACGCCTGGCTAATTTTTTTATTTATTGTAGAGATGAGGTCTCGCTTGCCCAGGCAGGTCTCGAACCCGCGGGCTCAGGCAATCCACTCACCTCAGCCTCTCAAAGCGCGGGATTACAGGCTGAGCCACCGAGCCCGGCATATCTTTAAATTTTATTAATGACACCTGATTGATTCTATTCATGCTAATTTGGCTTCAGAGAATTTTAAATAGCAATTTCATAGGGCCATGAAAAATTAGTTTATATGAAAAAATGCTAATGTGTTTATGCATGCCTTTCTAATAAAACTAATTTTCATTTGCATGCCTTAAAATTATGTCAAAGACCAGATAGAAATGTTATCACTCTGGAGTTTATTCTTCACTTAGATGCTTGAAATTTGCAGCCAGTTAACAAAATAGAAAGCAAAATAACCCTACAGTGCTAAATTTGCTTTAAAATATAAACTCTAGAAAGAGAAGTACTGATGTCACCAGTTTACAGCTAGTAAAAGCAAACAAGAATGAAGAGGTACTTTATTATAACCAGATCTTGGAAATGTTCTTAAAATTGAATTTGTAAAAGACAGGAAGTATGTTATTAGATTTAGAAATTTTACAATAAAATCATCTGTTATATATTTTAATGTATTCCTAGTTCTTCCGCTAGATTACATATTACCTGTTTTCAAAAATCATTTTTGCATTTTGAAATCTCTGCATCTAATGTCTTAAGGTTGTCAACAGTTTTACAGTAGATGTAGTTCTTTTAAAAGTAAATTGCATTTATGGGAAATTGGAAAGCTACCATGCTGCATGAATGCCTGGGCAGCGACAGTTAAACCCTACAAAGGAAAGAATTCCTTGTTCCTAAGGGTGTGGTGACCAGTCAGCTGGTCAGAGGCCTGGCTGGAGACCAGAGCTTTTCAAAGAGAAAGGGAGAGAGATAGTACTAGACTTTATAGTCAAGCCAGCAGTACAGTACATCCCACTGTCTACAGTAGTCTTTTTTTTTTCTTTTTAGTTCCCACCCAAAACTAAGGAAGAAAATGACAACTTATCAAAGAACTTCCACAGCATATATCATTGGGAAGTCTTTGGGATATGTTTTCATAAGCTATGGAGTCAGATGACAGGAACTTAAGAAACAGGGAAAAAAAGAAAAGAAAAAGAGATGGCTTGGGAGCCTTGAAAAAAATATAGCAAATGTATTACTGATATTCTTGGATGCAGAGATAGCAAAATCCTTAAGATATTTTGTTGATATGCACTAGAGGATATTTATATCACTTATTTTTGAATGTTCTGATATGAAAATTGAGGGCATTTCAATCTTTGGACCCAAAAAGAATAGGCCAAACTTTGAATTTTGTGTAGATTCACACTATTCTGATTATCAAACTCTTAATGCAAAGTCAGAGAGGACAGAAAATTATTTTTAATGATCCTTAGATAAAAATCGGTAATGCTCTGTAGGAAATTTATAAATTCAATTCATTGAGGAGGTTTAAAATATTTAATCTGTACAGGTTACTCAGTTATGACAGTAAAGTTATTCTTGGAGACATATTGATTCTCTTAATCACTCATTTGTTTGTTCATTTATTTATTCAACAATTTATATGACTACATGTTTTCAAATATTCCAGGCACTAGAACTTGTCCTGTTAAACTTGTAATATTCTTTTGAATACCATTTGTTGGTATATGTTAATTCTGAAATAAATATAGACATTTCTTTACCTGACTTCCAATATCATAATACTGACATTAGATCCTGTAAAGGCTTAAGACCCATGTCAATGAGTTTGTACCTTGATTTAATTTTCTTAGTTAACTGAGTAACATTAGACTCTTGAAAATTGACTATAGCTTTAAATATTTGTATTTAAAAATTTCTATCTTTTCTCACATAGACAGAAATATAATATAAAAGAATCACAAAAATATATGAGGTAAGACCGCCAGAAGCAACCACAAAGATGGTGTTCTGATATGAAAATTTAATAATATAACAATAGATTGTAAAAAGTGAATATGTTAATCAAATTTAAAGCCTATTATGCTATAAAGACTCTCAGTTTTGTAATCAGGATATCAGAATTCTACTACAGCAGAGACTACTACTTGTTCAACAATATTCATATAATTTTTAGTCCTTTTAGTAATAGAAACATAGCCTCCAAGTGTGAGTTGAGCAAAAAATGTGCTCAGCTAGAAAAAATATTTTTCAGACTCATTTGCACAGAGCTACTTATGCTATGTGACTAAGTTCTGGCTGAAATGAAATGTGAGAAGTAAGAGATGACAATTGATGTACACTCTCCTGTTCTTTATGTCCTCATCCCACTGGCTGGAAGTTGGTTACAATGTTATTACAATGTTACTGATAAAATCAGCTTTGCCCCAGAAATGGGTTTTTTTTTTTTTTCTGTTCAATCTTGCAAAGTCAATGTACAAAATCGAAAGCTGGGGTCAAACAGGGTGGGCTTTAATTTTATGGTCACAAAATGGAGAAGTGGGAACAGTTCACAAATTAACTTCTAACAGGGTAGAAGATTAGGGGGGTAAAATATAAGGTTTCTTTAATGAAGGAGTTGACTGGTAAAAGCACAGGGAAGACTATTCATGTATTTTCTGTGAATGGGTGGAGATTTCCTAGAACTCAGATCACTCCCATTTTCTCTCCTTTTTTAGCCCCAAATTTCCTGTCATGGCTTCTGAGGGGTATGTCATTTAGTATGGAAAACATAGTATAATGATGTTAAAGGTTCTTCAGAGATCAAATGGACTGCCAGCTTGAATTTCACTAGTTTAACTGGTTTCATCAAGAGCAGAACTTCAGTTCATAGATTTTTCTGTTTCTTAAAGACGAGCAGCGTTTGTTTAGATAGAAATTGAGTGATGTCATGTAGGCGTCACACAGGGTAACAGCAATTGGAGACTATACCTTGTGCTCAGAAATGAATACGACATGTTAAAGATGGCAGAAACTCTCAGGTAACCCTGGATCATACTTCTGCATTGTTATCTGAAAGAGAATATATTCAGCCAGTCATGGTGGCTCATGCCTTTAAACCCAATATGTTGGGAGGCTGAGGCGAGAGGATTGCCTGAGCCCAGGAGTTCGAGACCAGCCTGGGTAACATGGCGAGACCTTGTCTCTACATACATACATACATACATGCATACAAACATATAAAATTAACCGGGTGTGGTGGAGCACACCTGTAGTTCCAGCTACTTGGAAGGCTGAAGCAGAAGGATCATCTGAAGCCAACAGGTAGAGGCTGTGGTGGCTATGAGCATGCCATTGCACTCCAACCTGGGTGACTGAGTGAGATTCTGACTCAAAAAAATTAAAACATAAAAATTAAAAAAATGTATAAAAGAATATATTCAAGTCATTCTATTGTGGCCTTTTCCCCCCAGTAGTTACAAGCTTTACATACTTTGGCTAACATAAAACTCAGCTCTGCCAAACCTAGCTTTTGATATGTTGAAAATTTTCTTTAGTTTCTTTGGGTCAGTGAGCTAGATGTACTGAAAGGATTATTTTTCAGCTCTCAATGCCCTTAAGCCTAAAACAGAAGATGATTATGCTATTTTAGAAAACCACTGTAATTTCTTACCACAACCATCCCTATCCTCTCATTAGTTGGAGGATCAAATTAATTTGTTAGATAATTGTTTTAACATTTTTTGTAAGCCCAAGTTCTACTTCAAAGTCTACTCCCTTTTCAGCCCTCATTGAGTGCTTTGTATTGTCTAAACCAATTCTTTCAAGTTGTGTGACCTTAGCATATTCCAGGTTATGACCACTAAATACCCCTTCACCTACAAAAAATGTGTGGTTGGAATAAAGAGAGATCCATAGAAATATGGGCATTGTAAAAGGCAAGATGAAGTAGAAATAGAAAAAAAAAATAGTGCAGGAAAAGATAGGCATCAAGAACTCTCATCAAAAATGAGAGAGAACAAAAGAGCTGACAAACTTAAGAAAAAGCATATTCACAGTGGATGGCTGAGCTTATTGTTGGTTTCAATAAAGCTGTTAGCAACTATTGAGGTCAACTGATTACAAGATATTACTAATGAGACCAAAGTTCAGTCCCCATGTGGGGTCAGCTAACCGTGCCCTGTTCCACAACCACACAGCATGCCCCCAACTTTGGCCAGCTGTCTCCAAAATGCATGCTCTTTGTCACAAAAGGGACCAGGTGTATATGGATCAGTGAAAATCTATTTTCACCACTAGGAAAAATTCTCAAGGCAGATGGTAGGTCAGTAATGTCACTTTAGTGGATGAGGGACGACATGTGTTCTCATACTGAAAAGTAAAGTAGAGATTTGTCAGTTATTCAATTGTACTGTAATTGAATATTTGGGTCAGAAATTCAATTGGGTTTAGTTTAGACAGTCAACATGAGGGTTTATGTCATTTACTAAAGACACTACCACTTCAGGGTCTCATATCTAAATGATTTTGGTGATCAAAGGGATATTCTGGTCTCATGTGTGGCAGTTGGGAGTAGCAGAAATGGCAACGGGTTGGACAGTTTGTGCTCATCTAGTATGATAGAAAAATATAGTAACAGAAGCACAGTCACCAGACTCCTGATTTGTAGTGCCTATCATGCAGTGGAAACACATTTTGAATGGGTCTTGAGTGCCTGATGGTAGAACAAAAGATATCAATTATATAAAAAACAATTATAGCACTTTGAACTTTTTATTTCACTTATTTGTTTAACTATATATTATCCCACTAGACATTCATTCCACAAGGAAAGCACAACGTCTTGTCTGTCCTTTCAATATCAAAGTGAAATATAGAATATGATACCTCAGACAAAAACGGTGAAAGTTTTTCTAATGCGCGGTTATAGAGCAAATACTAAGTTATGTAAAAGTTTCAACGTTTATAGTATTAATTTCACTTGAATTAACATATTTGAATTCAGGTGTGTTAAAAGTCTGTTAGTATAAATAGATATGCAAAAGTATGCTCCCAATATTACAGAACACAGAACTGAAAATTCATTTAATCTATATAAGCTACAACAGTGGAAAAATACATCTTTAGTCTTATTTTAACTAGGCTTTATTGTGGAACTTAAATGGACTTCAGTTTGGTGTACATCTTCACAGAACCATTAAGAAAAGTATTTGCTTAGTTGCTGGATATTATGCAAGCTAAAACAGATGAGGATGAAACAGAAATAAACAGTAATTAAATTACATAGAAATTTCTGGATGAAATAAAACAATTCTTTACAGTTTCTAGGTAATGGCAAAAGTGTTTCTGGCAAGAAAAACATAATTAACAGCAGTGTTAAAGCTGTGCTTTACATTCTTTTGGCAATTGAGTCTACTAAGTTGAAAGCTGTTACGTAGAGTATTTGAGTTTTGTATTAATTTGCATTTCACTTGACTGCTTTTTACTGTTTTGTAAGCATGAAACAGAGAGGTCTGGGTTCAACACAACAAATGACTGTTCAAAATAAAAAATTGCTGCCCCAGCAGCTTTGTGTTTCTATTGGGTTTGTCATGCTGTGAGTAAAGAAGAATAAAAAAAGGGAAAGAAAAGAAAAAGTGTTGATTTTTTAGAGACATTTCAGCACCAAATCTGCACTATCAAAAATAGTCCTCAAACATAGTTAGAGTTATCTAGAAATTCAGCAGTTTGCAAACAAGTGCACTAGGGAGTAGTTTTTTCACAGTAAAATATTTTTGCTACACATCAGCAAGTCCTTGAGGAGAGCCTGCTGGCTCCAAAGGCCTGCAGTTTGCTGTAGAAATAGCAGAGCAATAATATTTAGCCGGTACTAACAGGGAAGCAGTGATATGACTGTTATTTTCATTGATGACTGTGCTTGACCAAGAATGGTTTTATCACTGGGATTGAAAAGCATGACTCATTTTAATACTTATTTCTCAATATTCTTTTTTTGGTAAATGTTAAACATACATGTCATTTATTCTTTCCGTAGATATTGATACAAAATATAGAATGAAAGTCTACTTATTTCCAAAAGCAGCAAATCCTATTGTGTGAATGGGTGTATGTGTGTATGTAGGTATGCACATGTACCATCAGTTCTGTTTTGGTTAACAGTTGACAACAAAATTAGGAGCAAAGAGAATTTTTCCATAGGTAAGGATGCTGTTGCCTGGGGCTATTAGTTCTCTGCATTAATAGAAAGTGTTATTTCAAGCAATTTACCAAAACAAAATAAAAAATAAAAAGAGAAGGAAACTATGGTATTTCATAACAATGTTTTTGAAGTCATTAGAATATTTCAATTTGCTTTTTCCTGTGTCAGTCTCCTCCTATGTATTAACTTGGGATTCAATAATTATATGTTATTCTCATTAGTTCGTATGCCAGTAATATAAACTAAAATACCTTAAGGTTGTTTGATCTCTGACCCTCTTATTTTAATGTTCTTTAGTTTTCACCAGAAACATGAAAGAGAACAGATACGTAAAAAACACAGCTTGAATGAACAAGATGATAGCAAGTCTTTATTGAAGGAGCTTTTCTATTGGCAGCCATCCAGATGGCAAATAAAGTTGTTTAAATATTTGCTCATTAGAGAAATGAAATGATATCAGTTTAATTAATTCCCATTTCATGTTTTCAATGCTTTAAAGCAACCTTATAATACACACTCTAAAGGTTTCTCTGGAGCTCTTGAGTTATGATTCATTTTCTTTTTCTCTCTAACTAGATATAAATTAATAAATTTACACAGAATAAGGTGTTGGGCTCCCCGTGAAATCTTCCTAGTAATTTGTTTGAGAGTTTTGCTGTTAATTTTAGTGGCTGCAAAATCACACATGGTACACCACTAAGAGGACTCAGGGGTTGAGATTTGCTAATAAAAGATACTGAAGATGTCAGATAGCTGATGAATTCCAGGACTATTCAGGGAGACTCGGAGCCTGTTGCGTTGGGAGAAACTGCTATGTAACACTAGGTTTATCTTGAGACATTCAGACAGAGAGATAAAATGCATATTAATCCCTAAGGATAAATAGTTTTTCCTGTTGTATTGGATAAACATTTGTTTTGTCAGATTTAGCCTTAACGTGGGAAAAAGAAGCAAAATAAGTGTTGAATTATTGGGGGTGGAGAAGAAAGAGAGAGACTAGAAGAGTGCTAGATGACATCCACTTTACTTTGGTTATACATCCATTTCTGTCTTCTAATCTGTCTTTACTAAGGCTTCTGCATTTGGGTGGCCAGTCGACATTTTAATTCTCCCCGGACTCTTTTCCTAGTATTTGCCATAGAAAGCCTAGAAAGCAAGAGGGTGACTAATTGACATTTCTAAATTCCAGCACGAGTCAGGACCCTTTATGTTAAGTTCCTTCAGGTTCAAGGCTTAGTAACATTCCCTCCATTTCCTTTAATAGTGTTCTTCCCCATATTAGGAAAGATAACTACTGTGTGCATATTTGTTGAATGAATATCTCAGGAATTATGAGGTCTGTACCTTCTGACTATAGCTGTATGTGTTGTTACTATTTTTATTATTTTTTGAAAAGGAACATTGCTAAAATCAGATCATATGTCTTTAGAGGAAGGAAAACAATAGTTTTTATCTAATTAACCACATTCTGGGACCCAATCCCATGCATCACCTGCTTTTGCTTAATGTTTCCAAAAAACTAAATAAATATGCTTGTTACAATACAGAAACAACATTAGCCTGGGATATCACCATAGGTCATTGTTACTTCCAGTAAAAAGGCAAGATTTGGAATAAAAATCCAAACGATTACCCATTCATTTTGAATACTATTCTAACAATTCTGCTTAAAGAAAAGGTTGGATGATCTCTTGCTTTTCCTTTAAATTATTATTGCACAATGATAAATTTAGAGTCAAGGGGATTTTTGAAATACTCGGTAAATTCCTAAGTGAACAATGTATTTTTTAAAACATGTGTTGAAATGACTCTTTAGAAGCTGTGCCCATTTTTGTAAGATTAATTTTTTAAACACACAGTTGGATAAATGCTCCCTCAAAGTCTCAGGTATCAGGTATGCAGCAAGGGTTTTCAGTGGTTTAGATCTATATTCATTTATATGTTTTACATGTCAGTAATATTCTATTTTTCATGAAGTCTTCTGCCTTTTTATTCTCAATCTTCTTCCTCAAAGCAAACATAAAGATAATTTTAAAATAGTATATGAAGCATTTTTTAAATACCAAATTCACATCCTTCATTATCATGGAGGTTTTCCCTTCACCACCTATGAGAATTTGTTTCATAATGGAGTTTCTATCTAGTAGTACATTATTCCATAAGTTCTATATTGCTCACTGTGATAACCATCTCCATGATGACCCCAAGGATGATCACCTCCTGATACTCACTCTCTTGGGTGGTTTTCTCACAAACTATATTAGGATTGGGTTATGTGACCGATAGAATATGGACAAGGGTAAAGAGATAGCTGCTTCTGCCTTTCTTCTTAGGTTGCTCACTTGGAGGAAGCCAGCTACCATGCTAAGCACCTCTTTAGGAAGATTCACATGCTGAGGAACCAAGGAATCCTCCAATAGACAGAAGATCCCTCTTTCAGGTTATGTGAGTAAGCTATTGTGGAGGTAGATTCATGTTTGTGACTGTGATCATATGCCTGTCCCACTATTGCATTTTGAGCAGGTAACTCATTTCCTGAGTTTCACAGATTCACAGATGGAGAGGATTTGTGTCCTTGAATGAACTATACGAAGAGCCTCTCTCATACCCAATTTAGAAGGTATAGATAAGATTTGGACATTTTGAACTGATGAGATCTTGAACTTTGAGTTGATACTGTAGTGGGTTGAAACATTTGGGTAAATTGGAATGGGGTATTTTTATGTGGGACGTAAATGAATCTTTGGGGGTTGAAGAGTGGACTGTAATAGAAGCATGCCACCCTCCCCCCACACACAAGAGGTCCATGTCCTAAACTCTGAAACTTCTGAATATGTTACCTTGCATGGCAAAAGGGACTGTGTAGATGTGATTAGGTTAAGGGTTTTAAAATGGGTAAAGTCATAGGCCTGCTGTAATAACAAATCTTCTTATAAATGAAAAAGAGAAGCAGGAGATTAAGGTTAGAGAGAGATGTGACCATCTTATGCTGCTGGCTTTGGTGAAGAAAGAAGGGCCCTTTAGCCAAGGAATGCAGGTGGCCTCTAGAAGCTGGAAAAGTAAAACAAAACAAAACAAAGCACACCCCAGACCAAAAAAAACAACAATAAAAAAACAGAAACAAACAACAGCAACAAGTAAAAACAGATTCTCATATAGAACCTCCAGAAAAATATATAGGTCTGCAACACCTTGATTTTAGCAAAATGAAACCCATTATGGAATTCTGATCTCTATAATTTAATACAATATATTTGTGTTGTCTTGAGACATTAAGCTTGTGGTAATTTGTTACACTAATCATCAGAAACTAACACACTCATATTCCAAAAAAAATTTAATAAACATTAAAGAGATCGTGACATTAACTAGATCATCTTTATTTCACTGTTTCTTCAACCAAATCTTACCTAATATTAAAATACCAAGTTCCGATATATCCCTTCCAAGAAGTATTTTTTCATCCCTCAATTTCAAAGCATTCTCCTCTTCTGCTCTCCAGATGAAGAGAAGACAATTACTATTAACCATTGTGCTATTATTTAAATTGGTGTTTTAAATTATTTTTAAACTAGTTATATGTATGTTCTTTCCCTAGTTAATATATGTTACTTGAGACAAGATTAAGAATCTTGTGTTGCTGTTGGTCACTATACCTTCATCACCACTGGATCCAACTAATGTTCATTCAATAAATACTTGTTGATTGAAGGTTGTAGACTTCACTTTTTATGCATTTTTATTGCAGTGTAATTTATATAAAATAAAATGCACAGGTTTAGATTTTGTTGTTTTTTAAATTGTGGTGTGATTTACATAAAATAAAATACACAGGTTTTAAGTGTTCATTTCAATAAACTTGTCAAATGTTTATACAGCAAAGTAAACATCATGTAAAACAAGGTAACAAATATTCCTAACATCATCAAAAGTTTTCTTGTGTCCCCTTTAGGTAAATCCAATTCTCCAAGAAACACTTTCTGACTTCTATTGCTTAACAATATGTTTATTACTAATGGTATCTCATGGTAAGATTATAAGACAAATTGTTTATCTATTCTTTCATGTTATTAGACAATTATTAGGGAATTGATTACATTAGAAACAGTGATCCAAGTATTGTGGCATTTGATATCATTGCCAGCCAAATATGATAATTCCAGTGTGATCTATATTCTTGCCAGTAAGTGTTGTTGTTAGACTTATTAATTTCAGATATTCTAATGAGAAGGAAATGATATCTCATTGCTATTTTAATTTTCATTTTATTGACTGCTATGATATGGATGCTTGTTCCCTCCAAATATCATGTTGAAACTTGTTCCCAAATGGGCCTCGTGAGAGGTGTTTTGGGTCATGGGCTTGGATCCTTCATGATTAGATTAATGTTCTGGGAGAAGGGACAGAATAGTGAGTGAGTTCTTCCTGTGAGAGCTGGTCGTTAAAAATAATCTGGCACCTCCCCCTTTCTCTCTCTGGCTTTCTTTGACCATGTGATCTCTATATGCCAGTTCCTATAGGCCTGCTGCCATAGGTGGAAGCAGTTTGAGGTCCTCACCAGAATTAGATAATACTGGTTCCATACTTCAGTACAGCTTGCAGAACTATGAGCCAAATAAACCTTCTTTCTGTATAAATTACCCAGCCTTCAATATCCTTGATGACAAATAATGGCATTTTGTCAAGATATATGTATATCTTTTATTTCAAATGCCTGTTCAGAAATATTACATTTTGATCAAGTTCAATTTATCACTTATTTCTGTTTTATTTAGTGATATTTTTGTCATGGCTAAGACATATTTAGCAATCTTAAAGTTCCAAAGATATTTTCTTATTATTTACCTTTTTGGCACTTTCTACTTTTAGTCTAAGTGCCTTTGATGAAAATCTCACTCTGTTACCTAGGCTGGAGTGCAGTGGCATGCTCATGGCTAATGCGACCTCAACCTGCTGGGCTCGGCTCAGGCAATCCCTCTGCATCAGCCTTCCAAATAACTGGAACAGGAAAGCACCACCATGCCAGGCTGTTTTAAAATTTATTGTAGAGACAAGGACTTGCCAATTGCCCAAGCTTGTCTTGAAGCCCTGGGCTCAGATGACCTTCTCACTTTTGCCTCCCAGAGTGCTGGCATTCCCAGCGTGAGCCACCGGCATACATTTATTTTTAAAAAATCTTTATGAAGATTCTGGTTGTGATTGGATTGGCCTATAGATCATTTTGGAGGAATGAGACAGTATTGAATCTTTCATTTCATAAAAATGATACATCGTCCTACTTTCTTAGGGTTTTATTCATTATTTTAGCAATGATTTGGAGTTTTTATTGCAGAGCTTCTTTTGCACCATTGTATTTTTTATTCTCCAAATATGGTTTCTATGCATTGTAAATTTTTAAAAACATTATTTGTTCTATGTTGCATAGAAATATAAATTCAATTTTTGGATATTGATTATGTACCCTGCAACTTTGGTACATTCCTTTATTATCCTAGTGGATTTCATTTTGCTGTTGTCATGGTTTCCCTAGAATTTCACAATTGTGTTACCTGTAAACAGATAATGGTTTGTTTCTTTTTTTTCCAACCAGGGAGCCTTTTGATGCTTTTGCTTGTCTTAATGCATGGGTGAGGACTTCCAGTACAATGATCATTAGAGTTGTTAAATCGAGGGGAAAGTTTTATGTTTTCCTTTTAAGAATAATGCTTGTAGTGCAGCAGAACACTAAAACTTGTTCCTCCAGTCTGAAACTTTGTACCCTTTGATGAACATCTCCTCTTTCCTCACCTACACCACTTTTTGCCTCCAACCTCTGGTAATCACCTTTCTACTCTCTGTTTCTATGAGATTGACATTTTTAGATTTCACATATAAGTGAAATCATACAGCATTTGTCTTTCTGTGTCTGGCTTATTTCACTTAGTATAATATCCGCCAGGTCCATCCATGTTGTCACAAATGACAGAATTTCCTTTCATAAGACTTGTACCCCATAAATATGCACTATTGTTATTTGTCAATTGAAACAAATACATAAGAACAATCATTGCTGTAGGTTAATATGATTGAACAAATTTTCATTTATTTATATCTTACTGGGATGTTTAATATATGTTGAAGTTTGTCAGATGGTTTTTCAGCATCATAAATGATTATGTGTTTTTTCTCTGTTTTTTGTTTTTTTTTTGAGTTTGAGTCTCACTCTGTCACCCAGACTGCAGTGCAGCGGCCGCTCCCGGCCACCGCAGCCTCGACTCGCTGGGCTCCGGCGATCCTTCCACCTCAGCCTTCCAAGTAGCTGGAACTACAGGCGCGCGCTATCATGCCCAGCTAATTTTTGATTTATTGTAGAGATGAGGTCTCGCTTGCCCAGGCGGATCTCGAACCCGCAGGCTCAGGCAATCCACTCACCTCAGCCTCCCAAAGGCACGGGATTACAGGCTGAGCCACCGAGCCGGGCTTGTTTTTTCTCTGTTATTCCATTAATGTGGTAACATATATTGAATTTTGAATGTTAAGCCAATCTTGCATTTCTGAATTAAGGCATACTTAATTGTGATACATTATCAAATAAATTGCTTATTTGAGTTGGTAATTTTCTGTTAAGAAATATATGTCGGTTATTATATTGTTTTGGGTTTTCAGATTAGGGTCCTGCTGGCTTTGTACAGTGAATTAAAATGTGCCCCCTCATCTTTTATTTTCTGAAGAAAGTTTTTATAAAATTGATGTTATTTCTGCCTTAATTATTAATAATACTTGTCAGTAAAGCCATCTGGACCTAGAGTCTGCATTGCATAAAATAATTTTGTTTTATTGGTTTATATTCTTAGAAATTCAATCATTTTAAAGCCTTTACTGCTATTTAGATTTTCTATTCTTTTACATAGTTTTGGTAAGATTTTATTTTTAAGGAAGTTGTGTTTTTCATCTAATTTGTTAAATATATTAGCATAAAATTGATTAATAGTTTAGTATTATTAGAACCTAGCATAATGGCTTCTCTTAAATTCTTGATATTTTAATTTTTCTCCTTTTTCTCTTTTTAGGTACAGTTTTTAACATTTTGATAAAATACCAAGTTTTGATTTTGTTAACTTAATCTGTTATTTCATTTACTTTATTGACTTCTAGTTTTTTTATTTGTTATTTTGCCTTTTTGAATTAATTTATAAATAATTGCTACTGCCATTTTATCTTCTACTTAAAGTAGAAACTTAGGTAATGAATTTTACACCTTTATTCTTTGCTAACAAAAGCATCAAAAAGTACTATATTTTCTTCTGATGACTCTGATGGCCACTTTAGCTGTATCCTACAAATTGTATGTATTATTTTATCATTAAGGTTACCATATTTTTTATTTTGCTTAATTATTTTTTATTTGTAACATGGGTTATTTAGAATTGCATTGTTTAATTTTCAGGTATTCATGGCAAATTGAATTATCTAGACATCTGATTGTCAATGATTTCCCATTTTTTACTATTTTAGTCACAGAATAGACTTTGTATAATTTCACCATTGAATTTACTGAGTTTTATTTTGACTTAGCATATGATCTATCTTGATGGATGTCATATATGCACTTAAAAATATACATTATATTTCTTTGGGGCATAGTAATTCATTAGGCCAAATTGGTTGATAATCCTTTTCAAATATCCTCTACTATACTAACCATTTGCACTTGGAGATGGTTCACCTAACAGTTACTCAACCACACTTTTTTAGGAAATAGTGAAAAATGGTTTACTTCATATTAAATAGTATAGCATTGGAGCCAATTATTTTATTATAATGATTTTTGGCTTATAATGGAATTTTGGACATTGAAGAACTAGTTTTATGACAAAAAAATCAAAATCTTATTTCTTATGTTTTTCTAACGTGTTGTAACTTGTGAAACAGTCACTGACATGCATTGCAGGTTCACTGATATGTGTTGTGCAATAGTAATTTGTTTGATGTCTTCCACCTGGCGTTTTGTATTTGAGTAGACAATGCAGTCTCATTTACTTCCACCCACATTCATCATATGTAATTTATTGTCCAGTTTGTACACTACTGTGAAAGTACTTCACACAGTCTTTTTCTAGGTAATGCCAGTTGACTTTTTTGTGTGCATATCTCAGTATATATTCCATCTCTTTATTTGCATAATTTGAATGAAAAACTTCAAACAAACATGCATTTTTAAAAAATTTTGTGCTGGCATAAGTTTGTCCTGTATAATCACCAGCAATCTCTTTATGTCTACCGAGCAGGGGCATCCAAGTGGTTCGCTAGATTTACTATTGTTCCCCTAGAAAAGGGTTCTAATTATATTCTACTTTTAAAAAACCAGTTTTTGTGAGCGGTATTATATTTTCAACTGATTATGGAATATTTTATTTTTCTCTTTGTCTATTTGTATTTTTTCTTCCTATATTTGGAAATTATTTTAGGTATATATACATTTGGAACATTATGTCTTCTTGATGAATTGGCTATTATTATGAAATTTTTGTCTTCATTGTGTCTGGTAATATTTTGTCTTGCTATGTTTACTATTTACATGGTATATTTTTTCCAGTTTTTTTTAATTTAAGTTGTTTGTGTATTTATAAATAAAGTAAATTTTTGGTGAACAAAGTTTAATGGGTCTTTTTAAAAAAATCTAGTTTGACAATCCCTAGATTTTAATCTTCCATTGACTATTAATCTCTATTTTGTTGCATTATATTTTAGTGTTTATATGTTTTTGCTGTCATATATTTTATTTCTATGTAAGTTATAAGCATATAATGTTATAGTAGAACTGCAAGAAAGGAGTCACTAACACAGAGAGTCGAATTTGATTCCTTTACTAGCCGGCAGTTGAGAGCAGGCTAGTGCCACAAAGAACTCTCAACCCTGAGCAGAGCAAGCCAGCGGTTTATAAAGGCAAAAACTGCAAGTGGGCTACATAGCATGGGGTAGGAGAACAATAAACTAAAACAAAAGGGAATAAAATATAGGAACAAAGTATGAGGATGTGGCAGTGGGATTTTGCAAAGAACAGTTTCTTGGGATAACATCTGGTTTTGGTTAAGTAAGGGTACAATTAGATATGGAATACCTGGGCAGGCAGGCAACTGTAATGGAGGATCTGTGACAAAATGGAGTTATTTATGTCAAGCAAGCTATTATAGGCTACAGGCAGGCTATTATAGGCCTTTCAGATGTTTCAAATAATACATGGCTGTAGCTTTATTTCTAAATAGTTATTAATTACTTAAAAATAATATATAAATATATATAGCAACACAGAAATATGAATATATATAGATATATATACACACATATATTTATATATGCACACACATATACACAAACATATATTTATAATAATAAGCATAATGGAATAGAGATCTTCTTTATTTACTCTCAGGAGAACCCTTACTGGTGCTGATGCTTTTAATTTGTTTTCTAACACCCAGACTTCAATTTTGTGTTATTTATCTCAGCATGATGAACTAATATTTAGCATATGTTGCGGTGAAGTTCTGCTAAAGCATAATCTCTCTGTCTTTGAGTGTCTGAAAATATCTTTATTTCATTTTCATTTTTGAGGGATATTTTCACTGAATATAGTATTCTTGTGTGACAGTTTTTTCCTTCCTTTAAGCAGTTTGTGCCATTGCTTTTTGACATTAATTGTTTCCCTTGGGAATTCCACTTTAATGATTATTATTTTACTCCTGTATGTTATGTGTATTTTTGTCTTTGCCTGCTGCTATGGTTTGAATGTCTCCTCCAAAGATTATGCTGAAACTGAATCCCCAATGTGACAATATTGAGAAGTGAAGCCTTTAAGTGGTGACTGGATCATGAGAACTCTGCCTTCGTTAATGGTTTAATCCATTCATGGATTAATATATTAATGGATTACTGGAATAGTGGGTTATCATGGGGTAGAACTGGTGGCTTTATAAGAAGAGGAAGAGACATCTGAGATAGCACATTGGCACACTTATAGCCCTCTCACCTCATGATACCCTACACTGTTTCTGGATTCTTCAAACAGTCCCTACCAGCAAGAAGACTCCTCAGCCTGGAACTTTCAACCTGAGACTTCTTAGTTTCTATAACTGAAGGAAATATTTTAAAAAATAAATCACACAGTTTCAGGTATTCTGTTATAAGCAACAGACAATATACTCATATACCTGCTCAAGAAATTTCCTATTTATCTTTGCTTTTTGTAGTTCAACTATGATGTGCCCGGGTATAGTTTTTTTATGTTAATCCTGCATGGGGATTATATTGATCATATTGGATACAAAATTCATGGTTAAAATATTTCACTGAAGTTAAAAACGTCTAAGCCATTTTCTCCTCATTTTTTCCCTTTATCCTAATCTCTTTATTTTCTCTTATCTCTTTTAATGGGATCTCCACTTTACTCCCAATACCTGTATTCCTATACATATCTCTAAATATGGCAATGTTTATAATAATCTTACAATACACACTTTCTTCCATATATTATTTCTTCCCATTATGAAAATTTATGTATTACTAGATTATTGGTAATTTGAAGGTCTTAGAAACACTTTGTGAAATCAAATGGGATAGAATTATGAGAACAGAATAAGATATTTTTAGCAGCCAAATGTAAACACAGCAAAAAATAAAAAATAAAAAAAAACAATAACAAATCAGAAATTGGAATTTCTTGGTGAGTTTGATGATTTCCTATCTTTATGTCTAGTGCCCTTGAGAATGATCAGGACCAGAAATCATTAAACTCACCAAGAAATCCCAATTTCTGATTTGTTTTCCTTCCTTCCTTCCTTTCTTCCTTCCTTCTGTCCTTCCTTCCTTCCTTCTTTCCTTTCTTCCTCCCTCTCTCCCTCCTTCCTTCCCTCCCTCCATCCATCTCTCTCTCTCTCTCTCTTTCTCTCTCTCTCTTTCTTTTTTCTAGTCTTACTTGTCACCTAGGCTGGAGCATGGTCATGGCTCACCACAGCCTCAAGCTCCTGGGCTCAGGCAATCCTTCTGTTTCAGTCTCCTGAGTAGCTGGGAATACAGGCATACGCCAGCATACTTGGCTAATTTTTTTTTTGGCAGAGACAAAGTCTTACTATGTTGCCCATGCTGGTCTCGAGCTCCTGGGTTCAAGCAATCCTCCTGCCTCAGCCTTCCAAAATGCTGGGAATACAGGTGTGAATCATCGTGCCTGGCCTAGATGGGTGTATTTCTAAGCATATATGTATGTTCAAAAAATGTGAAGTGTAAAGCTTTATTAGTGCATTTTTCTTTTTCTTTTTTTTTTTTTTTGAGTTGGAGTCTCACTCTGTCGCTCAGACTGGAGTGCAGTGGCTGCTCCTGGCCACCGCAGCCTCGACCTGCCGGGCTCCAGCGATCCTTCAGCCTTAGCCTTCCAAGTAGCTGGAACTACAGGCGCGTGCCACCACGCCCGGCTAATTTTTTGATTTATTGTAGAGATAGGGCTCGCCAAGTTGCCCAGGTGGGTCTTGAACCCGCGGGCTCAGGCAATTCACTCACCTCAGCCTCCCAAGGCGTGGGATTACAGGCTGAGCCACCGAGTCCGGCTATTAGTGAATTTTTCATAGTGTATTATGCTTTTACTTTTTTGTTGATGCCTATCTTTTTTGTTTGTTTCTACTGAGAACTCTTTTAGTTTATATTATTCAAAATGTGCTGAAGTAAAAGATAATGTACATGAAATTTTAAAATGTCCGTAAATTACACAAGTTTCAAACTGCCTAACTGGAGCTATTTATATATTTTAAATGATCACCTCAACCAAGCAAAAAATAATCCTGTGGTCAATAAAGGAATATCCCAAAATATAATGATAAATAGTCTTTAAATGACAGTTTGCTGCTACTTGCCCTCTTTGTTGAATTGACTCAAAAATAGGCTTTCAACAAAAATAAATATATCACATGAAATACTCAAAATTAGGCCTTCACTACACTAAATGGAGTTCTCTCTATTTTAGTAAGGCTAAAATGTAGAATCTTGTAATGAACTTTTTTTGAGTAGCAACATTTCTTACATTTATGAAATGGTTATTCATTTTATTTTATTTTAATTAATTAATTATTCTTTTGAGTTGGAGTCTCACTCTGTTGCCCAGGCTGGAGTGCAGTGGCATGCTCACAGTCACCCCATCACCAGCCTGCTGAACTCCCGCAATCCTTCCACCTCAGTCTTCCAAGTAGCTGGAACTACAGGCACACGCTACCATGCCCGGCTAATTTTTGATTTATTGTAGAGACAGGTCTTGACAAGTTGCCTGGGCTGGTCTGGAACCCTCGGGCTCACGCAATCCACTCGCCTCGGCCTCCTGAAGTGTGGGATTACAGGCTGAGCCAATGAGCCCGGCCTTATAAAATAGTTATTTAAATATTAATTTACTAAGGGCAATTATTAACAATAAGATTATGAATCCTAAGAATTATACAGTAGATCTTGTAGATGCAATGACAGAACAGGTCTCAAGGACCTATGAGTTTATCTAAAATGGCAAGACACTGAATTGTCTCCCCGTCTCTGAAATTGCTCCTTTGTCTTTCAATACATAATGACAAGGAGAGGAAAAATTTTAAAAACTTTAAATTCTTCACAGTGACTCCATATAACCTCTACTTTGCTTCTATAAAGTTCCATTTTTCTTTTCTTATTCTTATTTGGGACAAAATTTAACTGAACCAGAGGTGGGAAAAAATCCAATTTGAATGAGTGTTTGTTCACAAGAAACTTGGGGTTAGGACTGAGATATCTAGCATGTAAATATGTGATCTGGCATTTATCATTTTTCTCATCACATTAACATTTAGGTGAATGAACCTTGTGTATATGTGGGGAGGCAGAGAAAAATGAGGGAGACACAAAGGATGGGCAAAGCTCAGAGGCTTCTGATGAGGTATAAGTTCCAAATTTCCTCCTGACTCAGTGCTACCTGGAGTCTATCTGTGAAATGAACTTGTATTTTAAAGATACTTTCCACATATTTAAATTTGGCATTAGTGAGTTTCTACTCCTTGCAACAAAGAGTCTGAAATAATGCAATCACATATAGCAAGTGGGATCTATTATACTTTCTCTGGTAATTGATTTCTCCCGTAAGACACATTCATCAGTTTGCCCCCTGCTATAACTCTCCAGTTCTCCTAATACAGAATATCTGGTTTGTGTTATATTATCTACTTCATTGAGCTTAACTTATTTTTTTAAATTTCTAAATACATGTAAAAGTACAGAAAAATGCAAATAATAATATTAAAATATTTATGATCTTACCTTCTTTACAATAATTTCTGCCCATATTTACAGAGACAAGTACCATCATGAGGTCAGTACATGTACTGCTAGTCTGTTTTTATCCTTTTACTTATTTGCATATTTATTTGTAATACCAGCTTTAGCGTGGATAATGGTATTTTTGAATTAAGGATTATTATACGCCTTGTTTTTTTCATTTTTTATTTTGTTCTTACAGTATGTGTGTGCATGCTTTCTATGTATGTCTCTCTTTCATCTCCCTCTATATATTATTTTTGACAATTGCCTCATTAATATTCTAATTATCTATTTCTCTAATAATGGTCATTTAGTTATTTCTGTCTTAGTTACTACATAGAATGCTGTAATTGATCACCATCTCTACATTCAGCCAACTGCTGTGAGTTCTACCACCAGACAATTGTCACCGTAGTTTCTGGATCCTGCTCTCTTATTGCCTGGCTGATCATCCTTCTATTATCTTTTACCTGGATCCCTCCTTATGGATCTGTCTTGTTATGGTAATGCCATCAGCACTCAATTCCAGAAGCAGAAACTTTGAGAGATTATTTAATTCAGTATCCTGAAACTGAAGCCTTCTCATATCTTTATCAGATCAGTATGTACAAGATCATGAATTAAATAAAATAATTCTCACTTCTTTATTATTTCTTGTTTTTTGTTTCTTCCTTTCTTTTTTCCCCCTCAACCAGTGGTTAGCAAATAAAATTTGTAGCTGGTGTGTTTCATTTTTAAGTAACTTAGCTATTTATTGCTGCTCTTATCAACGTCTTTCATGAATCCAGTATAGAAATAAAAGATACAGTTTTTATTTTCCATTATATTTGTTTTTGATATTATAGGTGATTTCAATTCAAGAAGAAGGCAGTCAGCATCTTTAGTTCTATAATAAAATAGGTGTGCATTTGTTAATGATTATTTATGGCTAATTCACACTGGAAAATATCAATGGGGATCAGAATAACTAGGATTTTACACAAAATTATGTTGGCATTATTACAGTTTTGTTATATTTCAACACTGAGTTTATGTCTGCTGTTTCTCTGCTGGATTTCCACCCCAAGGTGGTTTAAGATTACATATCTAAAATAAACCCATGCCCGGGTCCTGAAACATTTAAATGTGATAAAAATCAATTTACCTATGTTATTCCCTGCTGAATGCCACTTCTGATGTACATCAGCTTCAAAAGAAATTAAAAGATAAGTAACATGATTACAATCAGATTAGCTTGTCTAGGCAGACAAATGAGATTGCACAGTTGTCTGAGTAAAGATACTTCCTAGTATCTTCCTAGAGACCAGTTTACATCACATTAAACAAAAATGAGTTTCCAATATGAGTACTATATAACAAAGTGGGTAAGTGAAAAACCACCCTTGTGACTGAATATGAGTCAGGGAAACTGTTATTTTGTAACTATTTGAGAATTACTTCCTGTCAGAACACTTTATACGGTACCTAAGAAAAAACAGAATCATTCTCTGGGACTGATTTGTTGCCCAAACTAAATGTAATTTTTTTTTTTTTGATTAATAGAACTCATGAACGTCAAGGAGAGAATTCAGAGGGGGGAAAATCTTGACTCTCAAATTATTCTTTATTGGCTCTCAAATTATTCTTTATTGTAGAATAGGATAATAAAAAATATTTAAAGGGCGGCTCATGGTGGGGAGGTCACATCTAACCAGAAAAGAGGGACATACATTAATGAATACTAAACAGACAATATTCAAGAAATGTGGATAGGTTCAATTTCAATTAACATGACATCCATAGCGGGAGTAAAAGCTTCTGGCTCTATTTATCTTACTTATAAAATACTTTTTACTTTCCAGGCAAGAGGAAAAAAGGAACAAGTAAAGTTTGTACTGGGCAAGTAGAAAATAATTGGGCAATATTTATTTAAGCAAGTGTGATAATGTCACCCTAAACTATTTTCTTTTTAGTTAGTAATTATTTTGGTTATTAAAAAAAATAAGCAAGATATTAAAATTATCTAGGTACCTTGATGATTGGACAATTCCACAACTGAGAATGCTCTAACAGCAAATTTTAAAAATAAAAAAGAGCAAAGCATGTGACAGAGCTATCAAAGCTAAGAGTAAAGGATATAACAGGGGAAAAGAGACTCATGTGAAAGCGAGTTGTAAACACGAGTGTTGTTTTTATATCACAAAGAAATAACCAATTCTCCAAATGTCTTAACATAAATGCCCATTTTCCCCATCACAGTGTTTTTACTGTTGTTTCATTTTTTAATGTCTTGTAATTGCCGAGCTTCTAGGCGTCAAGATTTCTTCAAATTGCAGGAAGACAAAGAAAAATGTATCTCTGAATGAATAATACGTTCAGAATGAAGGATATTACCAAATACCCTTTTAGAATTTAGACTATTTATTATTTGCATTATGCACAAAGGGGAAGAAAACCATATGTGGTGAAGCAAACGTCACTGGCTTATTCTGACCTTCTTATAAGAAATGCAAATATATGCTTTCTTTACAAAAACTACAAAAGAAAAAGAAAAGAAATAATTATAAATCTCAGGTATTAATTCAAGTAAACCTTGCTTCTTTCTACTATAAGACAGTATCTTATTACCTTCATTTCAGAAAAGTTGTTGTACAGATAACCTAAATATCAAATTGCAACAAGTAACCGTTTAAAAAAGCTTTTAGATCTCTGGTTTAGATCCTTCTTTCTTTAAATAGAGCTAAATATTAACAGAGATAAGTGAAGAGCTCAGTTAAGTCCTCACTGTCAAAAAATGGCATGGCATTTTGATCAAGCACAGTAATTCTCATGAATATGTTTTGACAAATATTGATATCAATCACTGGTTATTTCTTTTGTGATCTAGATCTTTAATTTCAAGTAGTTATTCCCAGAAATCAATACTTGGCACACTTTTCAGTAAATGCTTTTAAATGGGAGTCTTTCTAGAGCTAAATTAATTCAATTTCTATTTAGAGATATATTTTATGAGCAATTTGAAAGTGGGGCAACCATCTTGAAATGTATCAACTTTGAAGCATTAAAAAAAAATCCAGCTCTCTTGGATCTTTGAACATTTTTTTCTGGCTCTCTATAACTCTTTCTCTTCTTTGATTTCTCACTTTTTTCCTCCTGTTACAATTTTTTCCATTTCAAAAATGGAAAAAATTGAATATATAGGCTGGTTGTGGTACTTTATGCCTGTAATCTTAGTGCTTTGGGAAACTGAGGTGGGAGGATCCCTTGAGTCCAGGAATTAGAGTCTGCAGTGAGCTATGAGTGCCACTGCATTCTAGCCTAGGTGATGGAGCAAGATCTTGTCTAAAAAACAAACAAAAAACCCCCCAACCCCCCCCCAAAAAAACTGGAGAGTAGATTGTAACTCCTTATATGGTTGTTGTGATAACTAAATGAGAAAATCTGTGTACAAAGCATAGTGTATTGTCTAGTAAGTGTTCAAACAATGTTTTTATCGCAATCCAGCCTTGTTATTCATAATATAATGCCAATGATTTATGATATCAGATGTGTGTGTTGCGGCACTGACATGATTGCCTGAGATCAGATAGTGTTGTTCACACAGCACTACTTATATACTGAGGGCAGTATATTTGAGATGTCCTTGTGATTCAAAGACTTTTCAAATTTTTCAGATTGCCATACTTTGGGAATACAAGTGATACCATTTGGTCTATAATTTCTCCAGGGTTTTGCATTTTCCTCCAAAATATTTTTTTACTACTGCTTAAAAATGCATTTTCTTCCTTATAGTTCATTTTATTTGATTAGTTGAAGGGTGCTGTGTTACTAAACTACTATCTTGAGCCATAAATTTGGCTAGAAATGAGTTCTTTTCTTTTCTTTTCTTTTTTGAGTTGGAGTCTAATCTGTCATCCAGGCTTGAGTGCAATGGTACTCTTATGGCCACCACAGCCTCGATCTGCAGAACTCAGTTGATGCTTCCGCCTCAGCCTTCCAAGTAACAGGAGCTACGGGCATGAGCTACCACGCCCAGCTAATTTTTTGATTTATTATAGAGATGAGGTCTCGCCAATTTGCCCAGACTGGTTTTGAACCCCTGAGCTCAGGCAATCCTTTCACCTTGGCCTCCCAAAATTCTGGGATTACAGGTCTGAGCCACTGCGCCCAGCTAAGCAGTTCTTCATTAAGATTACTCTGCTACATTTTGACCTATCTGAATCCCAGTAGAATTTTAAACTTCTATGCTATTTTCTCAGATAGAATCTTTGTCGCTCTGGCTTCATCTGTCTCTGGAAAGACCGAATTTAGTAGATGCTTTGTTTTACCAATTGGCTTCTTTTTGTGTAGTGCTTCATGCATAGTGCCTTCAAGCTCAAGACCATGATTGCAGCAGGAGATAACAGTGGTCCATGATTTCTCTTCATCTCGATAATTTATGTTGCAAAAAATTATTCCACAAAATAGATCCAGAGCTACTTCTTTCTCTTTTCTCTTCTTCTTTCTTTCTCTTCCTTTCTTTCCTTCCTTCCTTTCTCCCTCCCTCCTCCCTTTCTCTGTCTTTCTTTTTTTCTTTCTCTCTCTCTCTTTTCTTTTTCCTCTTTTCTCTTTCTTTCTTTTCTTGCCAGGTCTCTCTCTGTTACCCAGGCTGGAGAGCATGGCATGATCATGGCTCACCACCTTGACATCTTAAGCTCAGGTGATCTCCCGCCTAAGTCTTCCAGTCCCAAGTAGCTGGAACTACAGACGCTTGCCTGGCTAAGATTTGATTTTTTCTTGTAGAGATGAGTTCTTGCTATGCTGCCCAGGCTGGTCTCAAACTCCTGGGTTCTAGCAATCTTCCCATCTCAGCATTGCAAAATACTAGGATTACAGGCATGACCACTGCACCAGGCAGAGCTATTTCTTGGTACCCTCCCTGTAATGGTGTCTTGGATAAGGTTAAACTTGAGCTTTCTCCTTAGATATGTGGTTTTTGCAGCCAAACATAACACTAGATTTTTTTTGCTTACCCTAATATCTGAATGTCTAGTCAATTTTTGTGCAATGAGTTACTTAAGTGAAGAGGAGGATCTTCAATAAAAGAAGACATCTCTCTATGTTTCACTCATCATCAGAAAGCATGACTGTGTTAGTACTATTTTTTTCATATTGCTTTGAGTTTATTTGTATTTTGAATTTTCACTTTCACTCTTGCATATGCTATTAGAAATTCTATTTTCTTTATTTTTTTAAATGAACCTTGGTTAAGATTATATTACTCATTTCTAATTTCTCAGAACAAATTTAGTTTAACAGTTGATTTGTCTTGAATATATAAAGCAATATAAAACCCCTGTGCCTTAAAGAATTTTTAGAATAAGTACGAAACTGATTTCTCTTTGCCAGATTATTAAGCCCTTGAGACATAATTAGGGAGACTAAAGGTCTGAGTGGTAAAGGAACTGATAACGCTTAGCTCACTAATAAGGGGGCTTTTTTCAAGAGTTTCAAGGAGGAAAATTCTGATTCTTACTACAAAGAACTCTTTACTGTGGAATTGTAAAATACTGTAAAAGGTACTATAATTTAAATTGTGTAAAAAGCACTATACTTTTAAAATTGTGTAAAAGGCACTGTAATTTAAATTGTGTAAAAGGCACTATACTATTAAAAATTTCCCCCATATTTCCAAAGGAACATTAGGAAGCATCTGGTTTGAAGGACATTAGAGTAAAATTACAAGATGCTGGAAGGTGAAGGGTTAGTATGAACCCTATGTTTTGTATAATTGGTTGTTTTTATTTAAATAATCTTTTTTAAACATCAACACTATCCATTTTCTACAAGTGATTATCATTTAATTTTTCATAAATATGTATGTGCACATGCATGTATTTGTTTATGTGTGCATATGGAAAAAGAGGCTGAGATTATAAACAGTCCATAGAAATTTATCATTTGTTTTGTTTTGGGATGCTAGGGTAGATACATTTAAATATAACTGACAATAAAAAAAAGCATATTCTAACTGCAAAATGAGAAGTCAACAACCGCATTAAGGATGCTCTGACCTATATGAGACTGATATGAAGGAGTCAAGGAGTAATTGGCGGAGTGGTCCGTGAATGATGCCTCAAACAACAAAAAAAAACTTTTATAGGTAAATAGAATCAAAATGTATTCTAGGTAGACAATATAAAGGAATTTAAAGATTAATGGGAGGATGGTGTATCGTATGTTCATAAGATGATAAATAGACATTTGTGATTTTTCCTGCATATTTAGACTCAAATAATTTTAAAGTCTCACTCAATCAACTACTGAATAACAATTGATAATATTTTTATCTAAGGATAATAAATATGCTATTTTAGTAGAAAAACAATTTTTATATTCAATTGTCTTATAAGCGTCAGTAAAAATGCATATCTTGATCTTGGTTTCTTTCCTGCCAAAATGAAGATTTCAACAGATGGTCACTATGATTGCTTCTAGGCATGCACTTTTAAACAGAGGTTTTATTCCAGGGTTTGTTTCTAGATTCTCAAGCCTTGAGCTAAAATTTTCTTTGAAAAATGTGTATTTCAGAGAATGATTGAGGCTAAGTCTCCTCTAACTATGATGCAAAATACAAAATAATGAGAAAGCAAAATAGTCCAGGAATAAGGAGACCTGGGTTCCATTTCTAACTTGTCTAGTCAGCAGCTTTGAGATTTGAGGCAAGGCTCTTTAAAAATCTTCAAACTTCAATTTTGTCCTTTGTAATGTTGGGACAATAATTCCAAATGATATCAAAGGCATGGAGAGATACAAGTACAATAATATATTCAAATATTTGGTAAATCCTAAAATATTCTTAAGTATAAAGCAGTATTAATACATTCAAACATTAATGACTGAATTTAAAGAAAAACCTTGGTACACTGTCCTCTTATTATCCTTTGACAATGATGAGCAAGATCCTATTTCTTGCCTTTTGCATTACTGTACCAGCTCTTCCTGGAACATTCTTTGACAAAATTATCTGTAGGTCTCATTCTCTTACTTCCTTCAGATCTCTACTGAAATGTCACCTTATCAGAGAGGCCTCCTTCCTCTGACATCCTATATCAATTAGCTACACTCACCCAGGTAACTCTATCTCCCTTAGCATGGCTTATTTTATATCAACAACTGAAACATTATCAGGTTATTCTCATGTCTAGTTTTTCCTGGTACTACTCCCCCCTCCCAACTCCCATGAGTGTAAAATCTATTAGAACAGGGATTTTAGCTTGTTTTACGGTGTATCTCTCACCCCTAGAAGAGTGTTTGATATGTGGTAGGCATACAAAATATATATGTTGAATGAATGAATAAACTTAAAAACTGTCTGGGAGAAGCCTGAATTAAAAATATAGGTAAAACAAAACTTTGTGATCTGTTTATCTTACATCTGCTCATTTAACAATGTATCAAGGATAACTGAAATCTCATCCATGATACACTATGTCAAAGCAACAAAGTTCCTTTGAGTTTTCTAATATGATTTATTTTTAGAAAATTTTAACAGTGGCTATTGCAAGGAAATGAATTGGTGCTTGTGTCATGCCAAAATATGAAACAAATATATCAAATATATGGAGCTTTAGATATCCATAAGAATCAAGGGTTCTTCCATTAAATAAAGATCAATTATATAAAGGAACATAAACTCTAATGATTTGAATAATTAGTTTAGAATCCGTACAATAATAAAGAGGTAATCACATGTATTTTATCCACTTACCTTAAATGCCATGCATACCATACATATGCACGTAAGCATATGTCAAAATGACATTAGACAACTATGATTTTTACATATTTTTCCAGTTGTTTTTACAAAAGACTGGGAAAATTCGTAAGGCCAGAGAAGTTCTATCTAGAACAGGGGTCCCCAATCCTGGGTCATGGGCTGGTACCGTGGCCTGTTAGGAATTGGGCTGCACAGCAGGAGTTGAGCAACAGGCGAGTGAATGAAACTTCATATGTATTTACAACCGCTCCCTATGGTTTGCATTACCACCTGAACTTTGTACTCTGTCAGATTAGTGGAGGCATTAGATTCTCATAGAAGCATGAACCCTATTGTGAACTGTGCCTGCGAGAAATCTAGGTTGTGTGCTCCTTATGACAATCTAATGCCCAATGATCTGAGGTGGAACTGAGGTGATGATGTCTGTGAGGTTTGACTGCACAGAGACTATAACAAATCAATTGCTTGCAGACTCATATCAAACCCTATCAGTGAGCAGTAAGTGTGTCAATGTACTTCATTGTACAGCTCCATCCGGTGCAGGCTTTAAATCAGAGTCTAACACTTATTTTAGTCCATGCACGGCCTGCCTATTATTTTATTTACCACTTCCGTCCATACTTCCTTTTTTAATGATGAGTTGTATAATTATTTTTAATAATGAGCTGGGTAATTACTTCATTATATATCAAAATGTAATATTTAATAATAGAAATAAAGTACACAATAAATGTTATGTGTTTGAGTCATCACAAAACCATTCCCCGTTGTCTCTCCCCTCGCCCATCCATGTACAATTTGTCTTCCACAAAACCGGTTCCTGATGCCAAAAAGTTTGAAGACCGCTGATCTAGAATGTGAAGAAAGCCACAGAACTAACATGTAGACAAGATAATAGCTCTAATAAATTGAAATTTCACTATGAATAACAGTTTCTCTATTATTCTTTGTATACTTTTAGAAGATAGTAACTGGGATTCCTATATCTTTGATTTAGGTAGTATTATTAGGCATAATGTATTTTTTGGAAACTCACATAATTTTAATCTATCATTTGTTGACTAATAAACAAATTTTTGGCAATTTTTAGCAATGCCACCAGGAATTGACTATCTCTTGAATAAAAATAGTTTTGATATTTCCAATTGAGTCTTGACTCGTTATATTAATAAAATTCCAACATTTCTAAAAATACTTAATGGAAAATGCAAAATAATAAACTGACATAAGGTGTATATACTGTGGTTTTATTTATCCAAAATTCAGCAGATAAAATTATTCCAATCTACTTATGGAGAATCCAATAGTAATTGGAGGACAGAGTTAGCCTTTATCCTAACATGAGCCTTTTGAAGGCATGCACTTATAATCTAAGAAAAGTTATAAATTGCATAAAGAATATGAAGGTGTCCCTCTAAAAGTTAATGGAAGTTTAATGAAACCATTAAGTTAGCTGATAAAACTAAGCTTCAAATCCAAAGTGTTTTAAGGAAAGCAAAGAAGACCTAAGCAGTAATTGGAAAAGATAAGTCATATTTCTCACATGAAATCTGAAGGGAGATTGGATTTCATAATATCATCAGTGAGCTTCACCTAACATCACTGTTACAGTTTAAATATCCTCTCCAAATCTCATGTTGAAATTTACCTGCCAGTGTAATGGTGTTGGGAAGCGAGGCGTTTAACAGGTGATGAAGTTATGAAGGTCCACCCAAATGAATGGATGAATGCCATTATCCCAGGAGTGGGATCCTGATAAAAAGGCAGAGTTTGACTTTCTTTCCACCTTCTCTCTTCCCCACCTCTGGCTTTCACTCTCGTCCTCTCTCACCATGTGATGCCTTCCGCCATGTTATGACCCAGCAAAAAGGCCCTTACCAGTCACCAGCCATCAAATAGGGGTCCTCTATCTTGGACTTCACAGTGTCCAGAACCATGAGCCAAATAAATCTCTTTTCCTTATAAATTACCCATCTACGATATTCTGTGATAGCAACAGCAACAGAAAATGAACAAACACACATGTCAACTTAATCTATTAATTAATTTTGATCTTTAGATGTTATCCCCAAGGTGAGCATGTAGAGAGGGAGAATAGGTTAGATGAAAAAAGGGGGTATTTTTAATTTGTAGATATGTAAGCCTTTGGTTTGCCTACAGGGTGAGTTTTTGACACTATTTCTAACATAGATTGTGGCTGCATTAAGTGAGCCACTATGACAAACTTGGGTTTTCATGAAAAATATATGATGTTTGGTTTAGTATACAATGCAATATTTTAAGTTATCGAAAAATGGTAGTATGTTTTCTACTTATCTCGGACAGGAAGTGAAAGATTGACTGTTACATTTAATGTATTAACTGAAAAAAAAACCTATGATTTTCATAGGTGATATTATTCTAGCAAGTTCTCTTTATTGCCATGTTTTGTAAGATTTTGAAAATTTAGCCTTACATCAATACATAACTACAAATAACAACATTTTTTTTCCATTTAATATGATCAGATATTTCCTAAATTGTGTTGCCTAAGAAACAGTTCAAGATAGGAAACAAAGGAAAATTCTTGGAAAGTTGATTTTGCAGGGAGTGAAAATGTGAAGGGAAAAGGGAAGATGATTGCTATTTGGTGGATGAAGAGGTCTTTGATCCACTGGCTAGTCTTTCTGATTGCCTTAAGACAATAATTACCACAAAACTTTTTTATTAAAGAAAAATAAGCAGTGATGCTCTTCACCTTTCCATTGAGGCTGTAATTTAAAGCTCAAGCAAATAAATTAAAAGTCACAATCCAATCACAACCCTTAAAATAATTTCTCCTTGCTTCATTTTTACATTTTGTTGTTTTTGTAGTTTTGTTGTTGTATGTCATAAAAACATTTATATTTTGCCTTGAAGTTGTTCTACAGAAGTGTTGTACTTTGAAAACCCATTCACAAAGCTATCAAATTTGAGGGCATTGCTCATTAAGGCAAATTAATCAACCTATAAAGTCATTTGCAGTCTTCTTATTTTTTTCTGCCTTTATAAGGAAAAAACAAAATTAGTAACAAGAATTTTACTCTGGGTTCAAACACTGGAAGCACCTTCTATGTGCTGACAGGGCATGACAAGGCATTTTTACTCCGTTAGCTATAAATTTATTTCAAACATGACTGTTACAGTCACAGATTTTTCTTTGCACAAAGTTTTGAATTTTACCATTCCATTGACCACCCTAAGATAATTAAGAAACAGTATCTTTGAGACTTTGTTGGTGATTAATGCAGGTAATAATCTAGGCTTACAATTAATTTGTTTTGAAATGCCACTCACATTCACTGTATGCATATCACTGTAATATCACTTCCTCTGTCTTCAAATGGGGTTTTTCTCTTCTCTGTGTCTCCTGTCTGCTATAAGGACATTTGTCATTGAATGTAGGGTCTGCCTGGGGATATTCAGAATGGTCTTATCACAAGATTTAATTACATCTGTGAAGAGCTATTTTCCAAAATAGGTGGCACTAACAGGGTCTGGGTATCAGGACATTAACATATATTTTGAGAAGCCATTAATCAAACCACTACAATACCATTTAAATCTGAACTGATCTTATGATGAGCTTTGATCAATGGGTTATGGCAGAATAAGCATGGACTCCAGTTGCATCCAGCTTCTGTTTTCATCCCTTTTGAAAGCACCCCTGAGGGAGTTATTTTTTAAAACAAAATCTAGTCTATTAGAGCTTGAAAAGCCTTATGGAACAGTCAGAATTTTCCAGCAGAGGTCCCCTGACTTACACATAGCACCCATTGCCGGTTATGAGACTGATGTTATCATAGCCCATCCAGCCTTAGCCCAGTGTCAGATAATGACCACTACATGTGGAAACATAGCAGAAGAACTGTCCAACTGAGTCCAGTCAAATTACTGAGAAAATTAAATAGCTTGCTTCAACTCACTAAATTTGAGATGGTTTATTAAGCATTGATAGATAACTAATTCATACATTAGTACTTAGGTATAGATTAGTGCCATAACAAAAACTCTAAACAAATGTCATTGGCTTTGAGGTAGGATGGTGAAAATAGGTTGGAAAAATTGCAGGGCTGTGAATGGGGAAAACAAACTGCAGGTGGGCACTTGAAAAAATAGTGAGAAAAATGCTAATAGAAGCTGATGATCTATATAATGCAGTTGTGGAGAAAATGGCAAAACCAATTTATCTGTAGTAAATTGGAAGTTAAACAAAGCTTCTAATGAACATGTGAATCTGACTAGGGAAATTTCCAAGCCTAATGTTAAAGATGTCAGTTGTTTTATTTTAGTGTGTTCTCATAAGTTTTTTGATGTCTCATAAGAGTACATTCAGGTTTTGAATGTACAGCAGACAATGAACATATTGTATCAGTTATCTATTGCTGTATGACAAAACAACCCTAAAACAGGAGTTTAAAACTGTACTGTTCTTGGTCACAATTCTAAGGGTCGGCTTGGGTTTGGTTCATCTAGGCAATGTTTCAATTACTTGTGCTGAGTGTGGTGGCTCATTCCTGTAATCCCAGCTGAGCCTGAGGTGGGAGAATTACCAGAGCCCAGGAGTTTGAGACCAGCATAGGCAATATACAAAACCTCATTTCTGAAACAAATTTTAAAAATTTGTCAGGTGTGGTGGTGTGTGCCTGTAGTCCCAGCTACTCAGGAGGCTGAGGCAGGAGGATTATTTGAGCTATGATGAGCCATGATTATGCCACTGCACTCTAGCCTGGATGGCAGAGTAAGATTCTGACTCCAAAAAAAAAAAAAAAATTCAGTTATTTGTTAGCAGGAAATTTACTAAAGTTCATAGTCAAAGGGTTTTTAGCTGGTTTGTGGACAATGCATGCATGTGCATGTGTGTATCTGTGTATGTATGTGAGGTGTATGTGCATGCAGTTATTAATAAAAGTAACATTGATTCATAAAATAATAAGGCTAAAAAAATACAGTAGTGTTGATTTCCTGTTCTCAAAATATTTCACTGGAGTTGGATATAGGAACTAGAATTAACTATGGTAGCCAGTGAAATAGCATAATTCATTCTGGCTAAATAAAGACCATAGTACTAATACCACTGATTTCATATGATTCTTTTAGAGCATCAGAGTACCCAGTTTTTCAGTACCTGATTGCATGTAAATATCAGTATACTTGTAAAAAAAAGGATACATTTAGTTCAAGCAGAAAAGTAGTTTTCTGCAGTTTTACTCACCCAACTGTAATATAAAAATAAATAAGCAAATAAAATAACACTATTTTCCTTAATATTTTAAACTATAACTGATATTTCCTGAAGACTTTGTGAAAATGATCTAGGGCTTTGCTTATCTCCAGGAAAGCCTTTGAATCTCTGTTTTTAGCATGTTGCAGTTTGAGGACTGCAACTTTAGAAGATATCTGGACTGTGGTCTTCATGGAATATATGACCAAAGAGAAATTACAACTTGGAGATTTGTTTTAGAGGGTAACATATTTATAGGATTATAAACTCAGACCTTGAACTGAGTGAAATGCAAATATGAGTGGCAAAGTCAAGCAGTGCACCAACTGTAATGATAGCAACAGTCACAATAGCAGTAGAAGTGGTCTTTTTTGTAGCTCAATCTAGATGATAAGGTTAAGCTAAGGTTAACTTATCTTTTGAGATTTATATGATGTTGGCTCAATTACCCCACTTTTATTCTCTGGAAAACTTCATGCTCTTTCAGGATTTCTGTGCATTCTTAAGCTCTTGCATTTTTCTGGGACCAGTCTCAAACTCGATTGCAACAAGTCTTCTGAATTACTTTTCCTATTGCTGCTGTAATAAATCACCCCCAAAACAACTTAAGGCAACACCAATGTATCATTTTATAGTTCTGGGGCAGGGGAGTGTCTGATAACTCACATTCTGGCTAAAATCAAGGCCTTGGTCCTTTTCCCATCAGCCATGGTCAACCCCATCCTCTTCTTCGATCTCCCATGACAGCAAGCCCTTGGGGCTGTGTCTGCTTTGAGCTGTTTGCAGCTAAAGGACCAAAGACAGCAGAAAACTTTTGTGCTCTGAGCACTGGAGAGAGAGGATTCAGTTGTCAGGGTTCCTGCTTTCATAAAATTATTTCAGGGTTTATGTGCCAGAGTGGCGACAACTCCCTCTATGGAGATAAATTTGATAATGAGAACTTCATCTTGGAGCATACAGGTCCCCTGGCATCTTGTCCATGGCAAATGCTGGACCCAACACATAGGGTTCCTAGTTTTTCATCTGCACTACTAAGAGTGATTGGTTGGATGGCAAGCATGTGGTTTTGGGCAAGGGGAAAGAAGGGCATGAATGCTGTGCAAGCCATGGAGGGTTTTGGTCCAAGTATGGTAAGACCAGCAAGATCACCACTGCTGATTGTGGACAACTCTAATATATTTGGCTTGCTTTATCTTAAACCACGAGACCATTTCTTCTGTAGCTTAGGAGAGCACCCCTCCAACCCATTTGTTATCAAATTCCTTATAATGTCTGTGCTCTTGCTACAATTCTTTGGGTTCCATATTTTCCTTATTCCTTTCCACGTCTGGTTTGATTGCAGAGAAATAAAAACTAAATAACAACAACAACAAAAACTCCAGCTGCATTCTTTTTTGGAGACTCTAGGGGAAAGATAGTTTCTTTGCACTTTGAAGCTTCTAGAGGCAGCCCACATTCCTTGGCTCCTTGCTTCCTTCCACCATCTTCAAAGTCAGAAAATGTGGGTTGAGACCTTTTCACATTGCATCAGTCTGATGGCCGCTTCAACCTCCCTCTTCCACTTGAAAGGACCATTGTGATTATATCAAGCCTGCCCAGACCATCCATTTTAATTTCAGCTGACTTAAAAACTTTTATTATTCCATGTGTTACCTTAATCTCTTTTTATCATAGAGGATAGCATGTTCATAAATGCTGAATATTAGAATGCGAACATCTTTGAAGGACCATTATTTTTCGACTGTGGCTATTTTCTCTTTTCTGTGCTAGGTATCACCATATCTGAACTTTAGCCATTTGTCTCTGATCTCCACAGAAGCATGTATAAGTTCAAATGATTTTCATGCATGTTTGGGATGAGTTTACACTAATAAAATTAAACTGCATAAAACATTAATTATTTTTGTTTTAGTAAAGTAACCTTATGCCAACAGAAAAATATTTGTTTTTTTTAATAAATAAGGGCAAGAACATGCCCTTATTTCTTTAATAATTTGGAAATATGGAAATTATAGAGAAACTATGACAACAATATGGCTGAGCCACCAAGCCTGGCCTTTATTTTTATTAAAATTTTTTTTTTCTTTTAAAGATGTGGGGTACAATTCAGGGTTAGGTATACAAATGTTCATTACGCAGGTACCCTTGCTAATGAGGTGTGCCCCCTTCCCCTGGCAGTTTCCCGCTACTGCCAATCCTTTTCCTATAGTATTATGATAATTGTTCAAGGCATGCTTATGAGTGAGAACATTTGATACTCAGTTCTTTGTTTGTGTGATAGATCACCCAGTATTATAGACTCTAATTCCATCTAAGTTGCTGTGACGTTCATAATTTTGTCCTTCTTTATGGCTGAGTAATATTCCATCATGTATATGTACCATATTTTTTTAATCCAGTCCTCTTTGATGGACAGCAAGAATGGTTCCATGTTTTTGCTTTTGTGAACAATGATGCAATAAACATACGTGTGCAAGTATCTTTTTCATAGAGTGATTTGAGTTCCACTGGTATATTCCCAGTAGGGGGATTGTGGAATCATATAGAAGGTTGATTTTTTAGATCTTTTAGGAATTCTCAAACTGTTTTTCACAGAGGTTGTGCTAATTTACGCTCCCACCAATAGTGTAGAAGTGTTCCCTTTTCCTCACATCCTCTCCAGAATCTTTTGTTTTTTGTTATTGATGACGGCCATCCTGACTGGTGGTATCTCAGTGTAGTTTTACTTTGCATTTCTTTGATGAATAGTGAAGCTGAGCATATTTTCATGTGTCTGTTGGCTGTTTGTATGTCTTCTTTTGAGAATTGTCTATTCATATATTTTCCCCATTTTATAATGGGGCTGTTTGTTTTTTTCTTTTCAGCATGTTTAAATTCCTTGTAGGTGCTAGATGTTAGACCTTTATCAGACATACTGTTGGCAAATATTTTTTTCCTAGACTATGGGCTGTCTCCCTGCTCTCTTGATGGTTTATTTGGCTTGCAGAAGCTTGTCAGTTTGATGAGATCCCACTTGTCTATCTTATCTCTAATGGAATGGGCACTTGAGGTTTTGATCAAGAATTGGTTGCCAGTTCCAAGTTCCATAAAGGTATCTTCTACATTTTCTAAGGTTCTTATATTTTGAGGTTTTACATTTAGGTCTTTAGAGTTGATTTTTGTGTATGGTGATAGGTAGGGGTCTTGTTTTAATCCTCTGCATGTGGTCAGTTTTCCCAGCATAACTTACTGAATAGGGTCTCCTCCCCCCAGTGGTTGTTGGTGGAGGCTTTGGCACAGATGAGTGGGTTGAGAAATTGAGATTTTGTTTCTGGAGTCACTATTCTATTCCATTGGTGTATATGCCTGTTTTTGTACCAATATCAGGCTATTTTGATTATTGTAGCTTTATAATAAAGTTTAGAGTCTAAGAGTGTGATACTTCCCCCCGTCCTTTTTTTTTTTTGCTGAGGATTGTTTTGGCTATTTGAGGTCATTTATGTTTCTATATGAGTTCCTGTATTGTCATTTCCAGGTCTGAGAAGAGTGTTGCTGATAATTTAATGAGTATTACATTATGTAGATTGCCTTGAGCTGGATGGACATCTTAACAATGTTGATTCTTCCAACCCATGAGCATGGAATAATTTTCTATTTGTTTGTGTCATCTTTGACTTCTTTGAGCAGTGTTTTGTAGTTTTCATTGTAGAGGTCTTTCATATCTCTGGTTAGGAAGATGCCAAGGTATTTCTTTTTTGTGTGTGGGCATTGTGAATGGGATTGCACTTTTTATTTGGGTTTCTGTTTGTTCATTGTATAGAAATGCAAGTGACTTTTGCACATTTATTTATACTCTGAGACTTTGTCAAAGTTCTTTATCAGTACAAGGAAGTTTTTGACACATTCTCTTGGGTTTTTGAGGTGTAGGATCATGTCGTCTGTAAAGAGGGATAACTTGACTTCCTCTTTTCCTATTTGGACACCCCTGATCCCCTTCTCTTGTCTGATTGCTCTGGCTAGAACTTCCAAAACTATGTTGAAAAGGAGGAGTGACTCTATTCACAATAGCAAAAACATGGAACCCACCATACTGTTCATCAAAGCTGGACTGGATTAAAAAAAATGTGGTACAGATACACAATGGGATATCATGCAGCCATAAAGAAGGATAAACATATGCACTTCACAGCAACTTGGATGAATTTAGAGTCGATCATACCCAGTGATCTATCACAGAAACAGAGAACAGAGTACTATATGTTCTCACTGATAAGCAAATCTTGAACCATTATCATAATACTATAAGAACGGGATTGGCAGTAGTGAGAAACTGCCAGGGAAGGAGAGGTGGAATTGGCAGTTGAGGGAAACTGCCAGAGGAGGGAGGGACTACCTTATCAGCAAGGGTACTTGCATAATGAACATTTGTATACCTAATCCTAAATTATACTCCATATCTTTAAAATAAAGAAAAAAAAGTATAGTAAAAGGATTAATAGAGAATGAAGAGATAAATTATTCTATAATATGGCAACAATGTATAGTGTAGGCCACATTAAACTCAAGTGTGTGCACACATACAAAAAAAAAGACAGAAAAGGAGGAGTGAGAGTGGACATCCTTGTTTTGTTCCAGTTTTCAGGGGAAGTGGTTCCAATTTCTGTCTGTTTATTAGTATGCTGGCTGTGGGTTTCTCAGAGACCAGTTAGAATTGCATCAGACTTATATAGAAACACTTCAGGATATGAGAGCTTGGAGCCCAATCTAGGTAAACTTAAGGGTATATAATAAGAACTGGACCACAGAAACTGCAAAGGTTGTCTTTCAGCTATGAGGTTAAAAACAATCTTCTGAGGCAGGTAGAGATTAGAAGAGACTGAGTCTTTGATGATACCACTGAGTATCAGTGATGAAGTTTGGAACTGTTTTCTGTTTAATTGAGCACCAACTTCTTATTGACAGAGAAAATATGTGGCTTTATTGTTCAACCTGCTCTTATTTGGTGTTTATTTTGACTGGTGCCAAAACAAAAGAAATACTGCAAAGTTCTACTTAAAACAGTCAAATCATTTTTAAAATGTAGAAAATTTAAAAATCTGGAAGAAGCTTCTTACTCTGCTCGAGCTGTCATAACAAAATACCATAGTCTAGATAGCTTAAACAACAGAAATTTATTTCTCACACTCCTGGAGGCAGAGAAGTCCAAGGTTAAGGTGCTGGCCTATTTGGTCCCTGGTGAGGATTCTCTTCCTGGCTTGCAAAAATCTGCCATCCTGCTGTGAGCTCACATGGCCTTTCCTTGGTGTGTGTGTGAGAGAGAGTGAGCTCTCTGGTGTTTCTTCTTATAAGAACATTAATCCTATCTGATCAGAGCCCTAACCTTACAATTGGATTATACTTAATTAATTCTGTAAAGATATTGTCTCCAAATAGAGTCACACTGGGGATTAGGGCTTCAACATATAAATTTTGAGAGAAAAACATAAATATTCAGTCCTTAACAGACGCCTAATATATTAATACTATAAAATAAAGTCAAATATGCTAAATGCAAATTATGTTTATTGTATATCTTATTATAACATAATATGCAATGTAGTGAATTATATGATATAGTAAATTATGTATAATAAATAATTCTAAGATACATACATTATATGTTATTTGTTGTAGCATGTGGTATAGTAGGATATATACAATATAGCTTATATGATATGATGTTATGTGATATATAACATGCTAAGGGTAATAGAGAAGAGATTATATAGAATAAGTTATAGATTGCATAATCTATTGCCTGTAATATAAATACATGTTAAATAAAGTATACTATATAATCATATCATATATTTTACCTCCTTTTAAACTTGTGTGTTGAAAATTTTCCAATTTAATAAACATTATTATTTTAATTATGAGATTTATGAATTTTGTTATTAAAAATAATGATAGAATAAAAATTATTGTACATACATCTTATTCATATGTTTGAATATCATTTCCTTTTGGTGAATTCCTAGATATAAAATGATTTTTTTTCAAGAACTTTGAAATATTACTAAATTTCTTTCAGGGAGAAAAATCAACATACACAGACATTAATAATGTTGCAAATTAGCAACTTCCTGCACCCATGGAAATACTAATATTTTCATTATCTTTGACCTTTCATTTTGATAGCAATAATATAGTAATTCACATTTTTGTTTGCTTTCATTTAACAACTGTGACATTGAATTGAATTTTATTATATAGTGTTCTATTTCTATTTCAACTTACAAGTTTTTTTTTTTCTTTTCATTTAGAATGTTAAATAGCAGCAAGCTTTCTAAAATGTTGAAAGACTGGGCTGTTGCCTGATTGTTGCTGGACTTAGCACAACCTGATATTTGTCAACATTCCCTTAAACAGAAGCACATCATATTATTTGTATAAATTCAACTGTCAAATAATGTAAACTGAGTACAGAAGTGAGGAAACTTGAGTATAAAAAGAACATAAGGGGAATTTGATTTTTTTTTTTACTTTGACGGGAATAACAATCATTCCCTTCACTACCGTTTTCCAAATAGCACAGTATATGAATTAGAGAACACAGCTCTTCCCTTAGGACACCTCACTGCCTGCAATCTGCCAGTAAATTGTCAAATTTGCAAATCTATAATATACAAATGTAAAAACATTATAAAAGTGAATTGTGTTCCTTGAAATTGTGCCACACCCAGTTGACACATATGAGGTACAATTAAGGCTGTCAACATTTAGCAAAACTTAGGTTTCAAAGTATTCTCAGAGCTTTTTTTGTCTTTTACTGTGTTTTCAAATATATAAACACACACATGCATGAACATATATGTTCATATTTTTTCATGTACTATATCACTTAATCTTTTCCTGGAGTTTCCTATTTTTGTGTTATGCAAATAAAAACTTTTCTAAGCCTGTAAATAAGTGTATGCAATTTACTTCCAAGTTCTATATGGTTCTTAGTGAAAATTACATTTATTTTAAAAGGAAGTAAGTCTTTAAAAATAAACTATCATATTTTTCTTTTTTATTTGCAGCTGTTATTTGAAAAGAACAGGTTATATAAAAATTCACATGGACATGAAAGTCCTAGTTTCTCTCTCATGCTCTCTCTCCTTTCTCCGCACACACAAATAAGTAATTACAAATATTCCCTGTCCTTTTGGGCGTGGTATATACCACTCTGCCTACTGACATTAGCCTTGGGTGGTGATGCTTTGGTCAATGAATTGTGAACGGAAGTAAAGTTTGTTACTTCTGAACAATTTTTAGAGGATTGTGTTCATCATCAATTCTTTTCCTCTTCTCCTGTGGGACCCACTATAACCAGATAGAGCATACTCTGGTGACAAAACTAATTAACAATAGACATACAAAGGTAGCGAGAAACAAAATATGTGTTGCAAGAGACAAAAAACTGTAGATTATTTGATGATGCAACATATGTTTAATTAGTACAATAGATTTCCAGAAATTTATGCATATTGACATAATTTTATAATCCAGGGAAAATGCAAATATCAATAAAAATACTCTTTCTATTTATTTAAATCCTTTTTTAATGAATCTTTTAAATAGTTATATACAGTATATAAAATATATGCACCACATTTTATATATTAAAATATAAATTTTGTGTTATATATAATACATAAAATATATATTAAAATAGAACACTTAAATCTCTTATTAATTCTAATTTCTTTATATTATATCACTTTTATCTATGATAAAATAATTATAAAAGTCATAAAAATATCGACTCCTTTCTAAAAATTTTAACCTATTATTCCATGTGTTTAATTTGAAATAAAGATAATAAATCAGTTCTGTTAATTGTAACCATCAGATTCCTTATAGTCTCATTTACTTTTCTCCGACTTGATATTTACAGGATGGAACGAGGTGCATTTTGCTTTTCTATTACAGTTGTGTCTTTATCGATTTCTCTTGTGTTTTTTACAGGTATTTAAAAAAAAATTGTATTGCAGAAAAATACTACACATTTGTCAAATGAAAACAAATCTGGCCTTCAGTGAGGAGAAACTTTATATAAAAAGACAATTACAATAATAGGAATCATATTACAAAAGAATCCTCCATTCATAAGATCTGCAAGCATCTTAGGCAGAAAGGATTCTTCTTTTCCAGAGAGAAGTAAACGAGACTAGGAAGAATGCGATGGGGAGGCATGGGAAGGGTAGGTTGTGTTCAGGAATGTTTTTCCCTGAGGTCATCTGATTCTTGAGAACTGTCTTTGAGGACAGAATGTTCTGTTTCCCAATGATTTCTCAAAAGACAGTCAAGGTACCGCGGCCTGTAGGGAGGGGGAAAGCCTGGCTAATGTTAGATAAGTCAAGTTAGTGGGTATTTTGCCCAGTTTAGTAAGGGTGGATGAACAGTTCAGTGAGTCATGTATGAGTCAAGAAATGGGAATGTAGAAGGTCTGTGTCTGGCCTTGTCATTGGTAAGTAATCAGGTCATCCCGAGTTCCTAAGTCAAATGGAATAGGATGGCTCTTTGCAGTATACAGTCTCCTCAAAATTGAAAATGAAGGGAGGAATTATTGTTTCTCTTGCTTTCTGTTTTTGTTTAAAGCCATTTGATTTTTCTCTTTATTTTGGACTGTTTTAGCTATTTGCTTTACATTTCTCTTACAAGCAACATTTAAATTTTTCAACAAGAAACATTAACTCATGTATATATATACTGTAATACATAATTAATTTCATTTCTATTAGCAATGTACATTCATGACTGCCCATTGTTTTCCATTTTTTAAATATATGAGCATTATTTTTTATTTCAATAAGCTTATTTATCTAGTTGTTTGAAAATATACACTAAATTACAGATTCTAAGTGGAAACATAGCTAAAGCTTCATTTCTGTAATTACAATTAAGCCTAAGTTTTCTTCTCATCTAAGCATTATTTTTAAAAAATGCTTAAAGGATTTAAATAATCAGAACCTGTCTAGGTGGTGGTTAGATACTTTTTGTCTTGTAAAAAGTTCCTTCAATCACTTAATTTTACCTGTCTGAAAAATACATGTAAATATCTTCCTTTAAAAGAACTTTAAAATATCTTTTAAAAAATTATTTCTGTTTCACTTTTTTTGGTCATAAAACAATGATAGAGTTAGTCACTTAAAGATGGGAGTGTGTTTTGAAAAATATGCTGTTAGGTGATTTTGTTGTTGTGCAAACATCATAGAGCATACTTACACAAACCTGGATACTATAGCCATACACACCTAAGCTACATATTATAGTTTATTCTTCTTAGGCAATAAAACTGTACATCACCTTACTGTACTGGCTACTACAGGCAATTGCAACACAATGATATTTGTGTGTCTGAACATATCTAAATATAGAAAAATACAGTATGAAAGATAAAAAGTGTCTAGTTATTAAGCAAAAAATACAAAGATAAAAAATGGTACACCTGTATGGGATACTTACTATGAACGGAGTTTGCAGGACTAGAAGTTGCTCTGGATGTCAGTGAGTGAATAGTGAGTGAATATGAAGACCTATACCCTACTCTAGAATATATAAAACCAGGACATTTAGACTATACTAAATTTATGAATGATTTTCTGCGGTAATATATTAACCATAGCTTACAGTAACTTTTTTACTATGTAAACTTTTTAAGTTTTTAAAACGTTCTTCACTTTTTTTGTAGTAATAAAGCTTCAAACACAAATATATTGTAAAACTGCACTAAATATTTTCTTTATTTTTATTCTATAAGCTTTTTTCGGTGTTTAATTTTTTTTAACTTTCCAAGCTTTTTTGTTAAAACTTGTGCCATAATATATTATGAACCTAGGCCTACACAGGGTCAGCATCATCCACATAAATGTCTTTCATCTCCGCATCTTGTCCCACTGGAAGATCTTCAGGGGCAATGACACCCACGGAGCTGTTGTCTCCTGTGATAACAATGCCTTCTTTTGGAATATTTCCTGAAGCACCTGCTGGAGACTGTTTGGCAGTTAACTTTTTCTTTTAGAAGTACATTCTAAAATAACAATAAAAAGTATAGTATTGTAAATACATAAACCAGTAACATAGTCATTTATTATCATTGTCAAGTATTATGTGTTGTTCATAGTTGTATGTGCTATACAATGGAGGACCAAAAAAAGAAAAGACAAAACAAAAAAACACAAAATTGGTTTTGGGAGGGCAGGCCCCTTGCAGTACAGTTTCCCCCAGTAGGTAAGTGTTCTAAAAACCCATTGGCATTAGCGTACCAGTTAGTATTGTTGTGAAAGTCTGCATTTGGCTTCAGAGAATTTATTTTTTAAAGATTTTTCAACACATTTGCCCATTTTTTTAGATTAGGAAATATAGTTTATTTAAAAACTAAAGTAGAAACAGAGAGATTGAAAAAGAGATTCATCCTCTCAAGGTAGGGGAGGGGGCCAAACTTGTCATAGGTAAGCAATCAGGTCATCCCGAGTTCCTAAGTCAAATGGAATAGGATGGTTCACGTTTGCCCATTTCATGATGAGTGATTTATGAGCGCACCCACTCACACTGAGTTTTCAACTGTTTTTGGACAAAAAGGGCATGACCACTGTGCCCCAACCTCCCTATTCATGCAATTTTTCCCTAAGTAAGTTTTTGTTTGTTTGTTTCCTCAGATTTAAAAAAAAAAAGTCCTGAAAGGGAAATGTTCTGCTGATGTGGAAGAAGTGAAAAACGGCAAAAACACTAAAAGGTATCAAAATTGATGAGTTCAAAACCGATTTTGAGCAGTGAAAAAAGCATCTTGATAGGTGCTCGGTAGGTGATGGGTCTTTATCAAATGGAGAATATTTTGAAGTTGACAAGTTTAAACATGTAAGAATAAATGCACCTATTTTTATAAATAAATTATGCATTTATTTGGGTCCCCACTTGTACTTTTATATGAATTGCATTGCAATGGTTTGTTTATACCAGCAAGACCACAGACACATGGATAGTGTGTTGCACTATGATCTTACAAAGGCTACATCACTAGGCTATAGGGGTTTTTCAGCTCTATTATAATCTTATGGGATCACCATCATATATGAGGTCTGTCGTTGATTTAAATGTTGTTATGAAGTGCATGACTGTAATTACCACTGTATTTTTTTTTATAAGACAGAGTCTTGCTATGCCCAGGCTGGCCTTGAACTCCTGGATTAATCAATTCTTCTACCTCACCATCTCAAGTAGCTGGTATTACAGGTGAACATTACTGTACCCAGTTTACCACTGTATTTCATACTATATATCTATGGTTAGTTTCTTATATTTTAAACTATTTTATTATTTAAAATTTTTAGCACTTTTATTTTTGCTGAATATTATGAAAATGCCGCATAGTAATAAATCTGATTCAATTTTTTCACTATGTGGTTGTGTTTATAATGTTTGTCTTTTTTTGGAGAGGATGTTTCTGAATGGTAAGCTGATTTTTTATCTTTATTTTAATAAAATGAAAATTATACAACCCTGATTCTAAATGAAATGGCAAATCAATGACTAAAGCAGTTTGTACTGTCTTAATCAGTGTTATAATATAAGCAAGATAATTTATATCATACATGAGCATACAGAGACATACATATTTAGACAAATATACTTTTAAGTAAACGATAGATATAAATTATGCTTAAAAGCTGCAAAGTGGTCAGATATTTTTGTTCTAGTTAATTAAAAAAATACTATTAATACTCACTAAATTTTCTTCGAAATCCAGTGTTTAGTGGTATCCTGGTCTTTAAACTGTAGTAAATGCGATTACTTGTACTGTCTGCAGTGCTCTAAGAAATTTTAATTGTTAAAATGTCTGGAGACCTGAGCAGGCATTGCTCAGTCGTGGTGGGTACAAGTGGAGAAGGGGACTGACTCTAGCCTTCTGCTAAATCATAGTAGGAATGTCACAGTTCTGCTCTACCACCTCTCTCATCTTCTCAGCTTATTGAGGTCCCTGGAGCATTGTGAGCATCAGCACAGATTGAGCTGATGAAGAAATTTACTCACAGTCTCCCTCCTCCTTAATAACATTTTCTAGGTAAATTCTCATTAAGCATTGCCTAGGGGAATCCTCTTAGAGCTTAAAGAAAGTGATGGGCCTTTTAGTAAACAGATTAGGTGCACAGGGCAGGATCATCAGGAAACTTGAACGACAGCAAAAACCTTAATGCTTGGGATTGGCATTCATTTTTTTTTTCACTACAAACTCATACACATATTCATCAGTGCATTTCAAGCTGTTAGTCAAACCCATAAGGTGGTCAGACTATCGAATTAATGAATCACAATCAGCATTATTTTAAATAAGGAGAAGAGAGAAAATACTAGAGAGAATTACACATAGTATTGCTTCAGAAGATTTTTTTTTAACACCTCGCAACCCGGTTATTATTTTAAAATACTTAGTTTCAAAAGGAAAAAAAATACGTTGTAGTATAAAAGATTTACAGCGTCATCAAGTTTATTACACAGTTTCCAACCTACCAGAAAGGCAAATTGTTGACAATGGGGGGGGGCGAGAACTTGGCTTTTTGAGATTTTTTTTTCTCTTGCCATCAGGGAATTAAAGTTAAAAATTGTGTCACTGAGTAAAAACAGAACAAAAATGGGGAGAAAAACAATTATCCAGGTAAACAACATTTCTCATACTTTATATATATTTGTTTTTCCTTAAACTGTCACCTTACTTGAATATTGTCTACATTTTAAAAAGATATGATTAGACACTTCTCAAAAGAAGACATACGAGCAGCCAACAGATACATGAAAAAATGCTTAGTCTCAGGAATCATCAAAGAAATGCAAATTAAAACCATACTGAGATACCTACCTCTAGTCAGGATGGCCATCATCAATAACTCAAAAAACAACAGATGCTGGAGAGGATGCAGGGAAAAGGGAACACTTCTACATTGTTGAAGGGAGTGTAAACTAGTACAATCTCTATGGAAAATAGTGTGGTGATTCCTAAAAGTTCTAAAAATTGACCTTCCATACAACCCAGCAATTCCCCTTCTGGGAATATACCTGGAGGAACTCATATCACTCTATGAAAAATATACCTGCACATATATGATTATTGCAGCATTATTTACAATAGCAAAAACATGGAACCAACCATGCAACCCATAGAATGTGGACTGAGGTTTTTTTTTTTAATGTGGTACATATACACAATGGAATATTATGCAGCCATAAAGAAGGACACAATTATGAACTTCACAGCAAGTTGCATGGATTTAGAGTCTATTATACTCAGTGATCTTTCACAGAAACAAACTCATAAGTAGACCCTGAACAATTATCATAATACTACAGAAGGTTATTAGCAGTGGGGTGACACTGCCAGGGGAGGGGGACACACTTCACCAATAAGAGTACCTTATCTCAAACCAGGTGAAGTGGGGACCAGAGTGAGGCCCAAACTTTGCCCGTACAATGACCACTTGTATTCCTAACCCTGAATTAATTGTATCCCACATCTTTAAAATAAAAATTAAAAAAAAAAGAAAGAAAAGACACCCAGAGCTGCTCAAGAGGATAAGCACGTCACTTAACGCTTGGCTGGTTGGTTGGGGTGCCACGTTTCGATGGGGACGAAAGTTGTAACCTCTGTACCCAGGGAATGTGCCTCTCCCACCATGGGTGGGGGGGGGGGGGATTCCCTGAGTAATGAGGGAAATGTGCCTGGAAGGCTTCATTCCAATTCAGTCTCTCCCTTGTTTCAGAAGAAGTTTTATCCTTGTGTGTGGTAAGTGGATGTGGATGTATACTTCTAGGCCATGATGTAAGATGATGTTTTCGCTGTATGCACTGGTCATAAAAGTTTGAAAGCCAGGGCAATCCCCTCAGGGCCCTTCCCACTCTGGGAGCTTTTCTGTCCTCTCAATAAATCCTACTTTCTAAAAAAAAAAAAAAAAAGTTTGAAAGCCTCTGCCTTGTAGGACATGGTGCAGAAACTTTAAGCACAGGTTCCACAGAAAAGTATTTATGGTATTATTTTTATCTCTCCCACAACTGCACAAAATCCTTTCATGGGTAGAAGCAGAGGAATTTATATCTACATTTTTGGCATTTTCCTCCAAATCCTACTTCTTAAGCTATTTACATTTTTTCTAAAGCATTTTTTATTTCCTTAACTTTCTTCCCCAAATCTGACAGATAACTTTTCATTTTGGTCTGTATATTGTCAGAAAATCTTTTATCTCCAGCTTCATAAAGTGCACATTTTGTTTAACTTCATGGAAACCTCTAAGGAGATACTACAGAAAATTTCTGTCTCTCAAGAGCAGTGTTTTTTGTTTGTTTGTTTTCTTTCTATTATGTTACATTATTTTTTTCTATATTGATTTTTTTTCCTTATTTTCCCTTGTCCTGTAACTCATTCTTGAACATAATGAAGTCTATCCTACTTCATTATTAGCTACTAAATCCTATAAGTGAATTTCCTTGATATCTTTAAATATTTACACGGATAATATTAGATCTTTCATATCAGTTCAAAAACTGGAGAGGTAATGAATATAACTGAGCACCTTAGAGACCTGAAGTCTGAAGAAGGAGGGATAGAACTGTAGAAGGGTCATTTCTCAAGAAAAGGTATATGTTGATGCTAGGTCTTTGGAAGGCTGTGTTCCACCTTTGCTTTATTAAACAGACGAGTATAAGAGCTTCAGAGAGTGAATGGTCTTTTCTTCCTAATATATTTTTCTTTATGAAGGTTTTTTTATTTGTGTGTTTCTTATTTTCAAATGTGAATATCTGTTTTTGCCATTTCTTGGCAAAGGAGATTACACAATTTTAAAACTTTACTGGTATTTCTGGAAACAATTATTTTCTTACCTTCAGTGTGTGGATGCTTATGCTTGAGAAAAATGTATGCTCAATGTGTCTTGTTTACAAGAAATTTGGTTATCTATGGCTTAATTAAAATAATTTTCCATTTTACTTCTTAGAATTTTAAACCCATTAGGGCTGTGAGAAATAGCAGCAGCAGCTAAATTGAATGCAATTTGTGCCAGGCATTCTGCTAAGCATTTTCTGTACATGTGACAAAAAGAGCTAGCTATTCACAGCAACCTCTTTTTTTCCTTCTTTGCTTCTTTCCTTCCTTCCTTCCTTCTTTCTTTCTCTTTTTTTCTCTTCTTCTTTTGCATAATCCAAAAAGCCTTGTTTCTTCGTGGTCATTACCTACAGGAGGGAATTTTTTCTTCCCCTCATAAATTGGACCAAAGGTAGAGATAATTTCTTTGTTTCTGTGAAGGGGAAATATCTGTAACCCCAGGACTTTGGGAGACTAAGACAGGAGGATTTCTTGAGCC
>CAUYQG010075431.1:0-27067 GCA_963574415.1 Tarsius wallacei | reverse complement strand
ATTCTGTACATTTCCCCTTGCCCCCTCTACCTTGGCCTTTCTACATTTGATTAACATTATTTCTTGTCTTCTTGGTCTCCACTATACTTCTCACCATGACCCCTCTACACACCTTGTGAGCAGGAACCACCTATAGTCACTCAAAATAATTTTTTTTTTTTTTGAGTTGGAGTCTCACTCTGTCACCCAGACTGTCACCCTGCTGGGCTCTGGCAATCCTTCCGCCTCAGCCTTCCAAGTAGCTGGAACTACAGGCACGCGCTACCACGCCTGGCTGATTTTTTGATTTATTGTAGAGAAGAGGTCTCACCAACTTGCCCAGGCAGGTCTCGAACCCGCGGTCTCAGGCAATCCACTCACCTCGGCCTCCCAAGGCGCGGGATTACAGGCTGAGCCATCGAGCCCGGCCATATTGTTAACTCACTTAATCTTCAGAACAATCCTATGAATGAGTGAGTGTTACCATTGCCTCCCTTTTTCAGGTGAGGCACAGAAGTTAAGTAACTCACCCAATGTCACCTCAGTAATGAGTGATGGAGATAAATTTGAACCTAACATTCAGCATTTAGATACCAGAGCTCATGCCAAAGTAAAATCCTCAATCTTACATCTTGTTCCGAGATGGAGCAGAAATCCTTCTTAGGGGCCTGCTGCCCTCAACTCCCATCATAGAAATAAAGGAAAATCTTGAGTTTCTTCAAGGAAAATTCCAGGCACCTAGCTAGCCCTGGGAAATAAATGAGCAATCTGATAACAGTAAAGTAATAATAATTTAAAATAATACTCAAGGAAGCTAGAGAGACACAAATGTGTTGTTCCCTACAGAAATTAAAGATAACATCTTAACATATGTCCCTGAGTTGTTTTCAGAAATCTGAACCCCACTAGATGAAAAACGCCCACCACTGGCATCAGGTAAGAGGGAAATGAGGATTGAATTCTCAATCCCTTGTTTTAAATTTCTTCCTGAGGGGCCTAGGAAAAAAAATGGCATCTTTAGGCCAAAGTTTAGCATTTCTTTCTTCTGGCCCCAAGTTTTTAGCTTTGCTCATGTGACCAATAACAAATCAAAGAACCTTTGAATTTATGTATGATGAGTTAGGCTCTGCTTTAAGATATCTTGTCTTTTGGGGCCAAACTAATACATAACCTCCATGTATTGATTTAAAATTTTGCTTGTAACTTCGGCTTTCCTAAAAATGTATCCTTCCATTTAAAAACCCTTGCTCGCAAGACTTGGGGAAGTTGAATCTAAAGCATGAGCCCTCATTTGGTGTCCTCATCTCTCTCACGACAAAACCTCGGTGTGGATACCTGGCTTTACTATGCCAGGCGAGCAGATCCGGGTTTGGTTGGATAATAGCATCGAACTCAATTATTTTAGAAAGCAAGAATACGTCTTTGCACATAGTTTAGTACACTGACACAAGGATCGAAGCATGTAGCAAACCTATTTTAATAATATGCAAACTTTGTCTATCTTGATAAAGATGCTTGGATATGATGCAATTCCAAATCAGGCTGTTCTCTTTATCCTTATTCCCAGCTCACCTGTTGAGACCTCTAAGGACGGTCAACCCCTTGACTTTGACTCGACAATCAGTTTTTCCCATCTTTCAAGTAGGAGTCACACGACAGGCTATGAAATAAAAGATGTAGACGGTGGAGAAACAACTCCCTGTCAATTTCCCATTTCTGCCATTACCTAAAGGGACCTGGATGAGTGATACTTCATGGCCCAGAGGAACTTTAGCTAGTGGAGGATTCACATTACTAGCTTCTAGGCAGTTAAATGCCATTAAGAACAATTTGCCCTTTCTTTGCCATGCCCTATCTTTTTGTGACAGAGTCCTTATTTCATATGATGATTCCTCCTCTCATAGTGCCACCCTTTTCTTCAAGACAATTTTTTTTTTTGAGTTGGAGTCTCACTCCGTCCCCCAGACTGGAGTGCAGTGGCACGCTCCCAGCCACTGCAGCCTTGACCTGCTGGGCTCCGGCGATCCTTCCGCCTCAGCCTTCCAGGAGCTGGAACTACAGGTGCGCGCTACCACGCCCAACTAATTTTTGATTTATTGTAGAGACGAGGTCTCGCCAAGTTGCCCGGGCGGGTGTCGAACCCGTGGGCTCAGGCAATCCACTCACCTCGGCCTCCCAAAGCACTGGGATGACAGGCTGAGCTACCGAGCCCGGCCGTTCAAGACAATTTTACATGGCAATGATGCCTAGAACAATGAACACCAGCTCTCTATTATTGGTTTACTTGTGTAGGGGCAAACAGGGAAAGTGTCTCCTTCCCCCTTCTGCAGTTTCACTGAAACTGAACCGACAAAAGGCAGATGAGAATAAGAGAAAAAGGCATACAAATGTATTTTAACATGCATAGCATGGGGGAATTGCAGGAGAATAATAAACCCATTACCCAAATGGGGTGTAGATGCTTATATGCCCTTCTATACAGGGAAAGGAAAGATGGGAGTGTAGGAGTAAATGATTCTTAGGGGGAACGAATGCACCCAGTACTCAGACAATGGTAAGTCAATAATTCTCTGGGAAGTGAATGGGACGGGAGAACAAACAATGGCTTGCAACAGAATTGGAAGTTTGGGCTCTAGATGTGTTGTTTAATTTTCAGTCTCTCCCTCTAAGCCATGAGTTTTAATTTTCTCTGGTTAATGAAATTTCAGGGAATGGATTGAAGGCAATTGTGTTCCCTATCAGGGGCCTGCCTTGCAGGTAGAAAAAAAACCCCAAAAAACCAGGGAACAGCCTCTTCCTGCACTTGGGGAAAGAAAGAGGTTTGAGAGAGGGGAGCAGGGGGAAGGTCAGAGAAACCTTGAGGCTGCCTCTTTAGCTCCATATTTTGGGGTATTTTTTTTAGCCCCAATACTTGTTTACAGAACAAGGTTAGCCACTCCAGCAGGCTTTCAAGGCTATTGTGAAACAGTGATAAAAACGGTTTTATGGCCGCCTGCAGGAAATTATACTGGGAGGTGACCTACACGTAATTAGCAGGGGTTATTTTCCATAGATAATTACAAATAATCTGTTTCGATTCCATATAGGTTCTGGAATTCTTATATAGTTCAGAAAAAAGCTGATCCTTTGACCTTGCTAGTGACTGGCAGGTCTTTCCAGACACTCAGAGTGGCCAACGCTGCATTTTTAAAAGTGCCACTCTATATTTAGCAGACCAAATTGCCTATGGCTTCATTCTCCCTTTGTACTTGCATCACCTAAAAAAGCTCCCCTTCACAGGCAAGGTCATAGAGATTGGGCAGACATTGATTTCTGCTGCCTGTGGAACCCAGAATAACTCACTACTGAAAACGTTGCTCTGGGGGAGCAAACTGAAAAGAATAGATGCTATTCAGTTCAATTTTGGCAAAGTGCACAGGCAGGAGAGGATTTTAGCAAAGTTAGTGCACAGAGATACTGGATTTCCCTGTTAAGAGAATTCGGAGGGAGGGATTGGCGGTTGAGGGAAACTGCTAAGGGAGGGAGGGGCCTAGCTCATCAACAAGGGTACCTGCATGACCGATGTTTATATACCTAACCCTGAATTGTACCCCACATCTTTATAATAAAAATTAAAATTAAAAAAATAGAATTCCAAGTCCTTGTCCGTTTAGGATGAAGTCTCAGGGTCAGAGGATTGACTCAATACCCTGATGCTCCTACTCCAAATTTCTATCTCCTCTTCTTAACTTTTTCTTCTATTATTTTCCTCTTCTTTTATTCTCCCTTCCCTCCCTCCCTCGCTTTTCTCCCTCCCTCCCTCCTTCCTTCCTTCCATCCTTCCTCCTTCCCTTTCTCCCTTCCCTCCTTCTTCCTCCCTCCCTTTCTTCTACTCAATTCGCAATTATTAAGCTCTTACAGTTATTGAACAAATGGGCTGGGCCTGATGCGCACAGAAGCCAATAACCACGGCAACAGTTTTTGAGAAAAGAAAGACTTTATTGCAAAACTGGCACAGCAAGGAGACAGGAGGCGAGCTCAAATTTGTCTCCTCGATTTGGGGTCTCGGGCAAGTTTTAAGAAATCAGAGGGTGAGGGAGAGGATTTAGGAATGTTGACTTGGCAGAGTCTGATCAGAAACTTTAAATTTGACCATTTTCAATAAGGTATGTTGAGGTGGGTTTTAGCCCCAGGTCTTCAGGCCAGTGGAAACCTCACATTTGAAAAGGGTTCTGGTGTTGAGGTTCCAGAAATATCCCTGTCTTCTTGGTTTCAAAAGGTGGAGTATTTGATTCCAAGTTTTGTTCCAGGATCAAAGCTCTTTTTGTTGTGCATGCCTGGGATATATACCGTGCAGTTTTGGGCTATTTTATACCTACAAGTTAACTCGGCATTTTGTTATCAACAGAGTAGGCCCAGTTTGGGCTCTTCCCACAGCTACCTTACTATATTTTTTGCAGTGTGCAAGGCATCAGGATTATTAAGAAAAGTTATTAAACTAATGATCACTGTCTTAAAAGAGCTCTCCTATTAGAGGGCTGGGCAAACAAACAGGCCTTTATAACATGGTGTCATAATAGGGCAATGCAGAGGGAGGAAGGGCCTTCAGTCAGCCTGAGAGGGGCCAGAGAGGGCCGCCCAGCAAGGGTAACACCAAGATGAGTTACTCCTCACTCCACCAGATAAAAGTTGACCCAGAGAAGAGCATGCCCCCTATTTCTCCTCTTTTCAGTTTGCATGGTAAATAAGTAAGCAGTGTCGGTGGCACCACAGCCTGCTGTGCCCTCTGACCAACTCCTGTCTCTGTCACCTGGCCTTCTTTCACCGCTGGCATTCTTATCCTCCTGGCCTGTGGTTGTAGAGTCCACACCTTCTCCTAAGAGGCTACGAGGTCTAGAAATTTTTAAAAAACAACAACACACACACAGAAGAAAAATAATCACAAGACAAACAAATATTTTAAAACAGAATTTTCTACATTTTCAAGGAATAAGAGCTTTGGGAGTTAAGGGTGTATCTGGTGGTCACGATAAGCCAAATAAAAACTGCTCAATGAGTGAATAGAGATATGTAGTACAAATTTAGCCCTGTTTATCCAAAAGAGGCTATTAAATAAAAGCATCTGCCTTAAACATTAGAAGATATTTTTGAGTATTTGCCAGCAGTCGTAGATTAGTTCTGATGTTGGTAAGAATACTCTGAGGCCAAAATCCCTCTGTCTTATGACTCTGCTAGTGAATTACCGGGTGATTGCTTAGCTATGTTGAGATGTGATTTTCTTCTCCAAAAACGAACTTTACTTAGCTCTGAAGTTCCCACTCAATTTTACCTGTTCAAGGAGATTTGATTTCTCTTGATTTAGAAGTCCATCCCCTTTTTGGGTAACTTCTCAGTCAATCCAGGCTTTAAACCCAATCAAATTAAAGTTCAGATCTCTATCAGTTCTGTTTTGTCTTCCCTTGTCTTCCAGGATGGATGGCATCTGTGTGCAGCGGGTCCTCTGGGTCCTAGCAACTTTGATATATATATAAGCCTTTGAACTTTGTAATATCATCTCAAAACCTTCTGCATCTGTTGCGGGTCTCTCTGGTCCCACAAGGGGGGTGCCAACAATTGTCACTGATGTCCCTTGTTGCTGCTGCATGTGGGATCACAAAGTCTGCACACTCTGCAACATTCTCTTGCTAGCCTCAAGACTCTCCCAATCCCCTCTACATTCCTGTGATACCCATTGGACTTGCAGAAACATCTCTCCCCCAAGGCAGGCCAAAGAGACCTGGGGATGACCTTTGTTAGGCCTTTTCTCTTTCACACCCACCCTGCTGCCATTTCTAGATCACTGTCTCAACCCAACATAGGTTTGGAACACCATTTGTGATGGTTTTTTTCCCCCCAAGAGTTCTGAACAGGAAATAGGAGGCAAGTTCTATCAGTCCTTCCTTGATCTATCGTCTGCCACCCCGCCTTCCATAAACACACCTGCCCATATACACACCACACCAGGGCCAGCGTGGGCGGGGCGCTGGGTCTCTACTCAGTCCACCAGCTGCTCTTTGGCTTCAAGTCTCTCCTACACCTTGTGCAGAACTAGAAGGGTTTCCATGTCTTCTTTTAGGCCAAGGAAATTGCCCAACATAATATCATCATCCTCTCTATCTCTTTTTAGTTTCTAAGCCTAGGCTCCAGGAAACCTTGGCTCGCTGGGATTTGAAAATCCCTTTTTCCCTCAGGGGAGTCTAGCTCTAGGTTTCTGAAACTGTTGTCTCTGGAAAGGGCTTCCAGAATAGCTGTGGATGTCAAAAGGTGACTATTAATTCCTTTGCTCTTGTTTGGATTTTGTCTTTCCCTTAAGCAAGTGAGACAGTTCAGCCTCGATGTGTGGACAGTCTCAGGGCAGCAAAAATGCCAGGGAAAGAAAATGCTCTCAGATCATATTTCAGAGTAGCAGCTCTCGGACTCCTACAAGCCCTTGCCTCCTCCTCCAGGACTTCTCAGCCACATGCGGTCCTTCATGAAAGGGAGAGGGAGCTGGCGGTGTCGAGATGCCTATTCCTATACTCGGCAGTACAGCCTCCATCAGAAGAAGGAAAAGAATATCATTTGGCCAACATCACAGTTTCTATCTAGATCAGAAAATACACATGCCTCCCATGTGTTAAGGCAACCTTCAAACAAATAGATTTGAGAGGAAGTACCAAAGTCTGATTTAATAGACTGATGGGTGAACCAACAGGAAGACAAAAGAGTTGCTTAGGAAAATAATTTGAGATACAGGGAATTGCATGTTCAGTTGATAAAGGAATGCCTAAATGAGATTGCTAAATTAGATACAAGAGCCAGTTTCCTTTCTACAATAAAGCCTCTTGGGAGTAACTTCTCTAATAGGCTGTTAACATATATCTTATCTTTTCCTAACCTTACTGACTGCAAGCAGTTAAGTGCCTTTGTCAGCTGTGAATTATTAAGCAAATATGTGGTAAGAATATGCAATGAAATGCCGAACTTATCAGATGACGGTCAATGAACAAAAGCAAAGTCCTTATTTATTCAAGGAGGCCTAATAGAAAATGTTCTAGCAAGCATTTTGAATTGTTCTTTTTTATAATTTAGTAAAATATAAATATATATGTGTGTATATATTACACAACACATGCACACACACACAAATGTAGAGGCTAAATGTCCAAAGCACAGTGAAAATTACTTTTGAAGATGTTATGGTCTGAGTAACGTTCGGCTGCTACCCTCAATACCAATACATCGACAGGCAGAAAAACAGGTAGAAAGAAGTTTATTTCTGAATTCGAATTCAGGGAGCAGAGACGGACTTCTGGCCTTTCTAAGGTGATTCTGCTCACCCTTCAGGTTTTACATTCCACTTTTATAAGTTTAGGGTTGTTGGTACAACCTGACCATGTGATATGCATTGGCCACGTGATTAGAGAGCATTGTATAGAATTTAAGTTACAACCACCTTTTGTTAACAATGACACTTGTGGTCTGCATTTCCTGCTACTGGTTATACTGAGCAGAGGTGTAAATCAAATTTGCCATAGAGTAAAGGGAGTTAACAGGGCCTAAGACATCATCCATTACTACATGTTGTTACATGCAAAAGTTATACAAATCACAAGACTTATGATTACCTTGATACTACATTATTCAAATCTATGACTACTAAGAAAAGGGAGTAAATGGGTATTTACATCTCTCAGTTAATTGGGCACAGTCTGCAGGGAAGTTAAGGATTCTTTGAAGTGACATGCTGGGGTGCATAGGAGGTAAAGGGAAGCACACCTTTTGTTAGCCTCCAGGAATGTGCGTACGTGCAGGAGCGCTCAAACCCTTGCCGTGCCCTTCTCTAGGGGTTGTGGCAATGTGGACAGACAAAAGTGGGTCTCTGTATCAAAGAGAGAAGCAAGTTGTAGGGAGCCTGGTGTAATTTAGCCCTTTGAACACACACCTTAAAAGGCTTCCTGCAGTTGGTTCATTTCCAAGAAACTCTGCAGTGGACATGTACTGATTTGCAATCCAGCTCTTCCTCTTCTGGAAAACGTTCTTTCTTCTGTTTCAAACATACTGGTCTAGCGGGGAGCTGTCTTACCCATAAAGAATAGACTTGGGAAGTGGGGAGAAGTGAGAGGAGGAGGGTTCATGACAGTCACCAGTTGGTTTTTCCCACTGGAGCTAGAGCAAAAATGTAATGTTTCTCTGGGCCAAATCCCGGTTTCACCACTTTTATGAGTGACCTTGGGCAAGTTACTTCTACTCTCTGTTTCTTAGTTTTCTCATCTGTAAAACAGGGATGACAGCAGTACTTGCCTGATAGAGTTGTGAAATTTTAGTTACTTCATTTAATTAATTTAGACAAACGTTTGGCACATAACAAGCTTCCAATAACTTTTGAGAAGTGGGAGGTGGCATTTCCCATTCATGTTTCCTTCCTATTGGAAAAAGACAATCAAAGCTAATAGAAACTACAGTGGGGGGAGCACACAACATCAAAAGGGTACCCACACTTTACCTGTATGATGACCATATATGTACCTAACCCTCATTTGTACCTCACATTTTAAAAATAAAACAATTAAAAATGAAATAAAGAAACTACAGCAGAGAGAAACAGAGGCAAGTGATAGATAAAAATAATCACCCCCCGGCCCCCAGAGCCCTAGAGTTCCGAATTAGCTTCTCCCTGAGGTCAGTGACATTCCTGACTTTCCCAAGTTTTTGTTAAGCCTCCCATAAAATCCTGCTTTTGCCCAAGTTTTCCACTTTTCATTTTTTTACCTTTTACTACTTGTAATGTTTACCTCTTTTAAATATGCCTTAGTATTTAAAGTGGGTATCTTGCGAACAGATTATAGTTGGATCTTGCTGTTTTCGCCAGCAATAAGAATCATGATGATTAACTAATAGTTCTTTTATACTGTCATGTTGTAAGGGTTTGCACATTTACTCTTTCCCTTGATGAGAAGACTGAGGCTCAGAAGATTCATTGGTTTGCTGACGAACTTGTAAGTAACTTAGCTTAGTGCAGCTAAGAATAGAGCCCCAGGGCTAGAAATCTCACTTGCTCTTTTCTCCCAGGCATTTTTTCCAATCCCATGGTTGTTGTCCAAGGTGCCATGGCCTTATCAAGCAAAAGTGGACAGGCGGAAGCCAATGACAAAGATTTTTTTTTTTTTTTTGAGTTGGAGTCTCACTCTGTCACCCAGACTGGAGTGCAGTGGCCGCTCCCGGCCACCCAGCCTCAACTTGCCAGGCTCCGGCGATCCTTCCGCCTCAGCCTTCCAAGTAGCTGGAACTACAGGCGCACGCTACCATGCCCGACTAATTTTTTTGATTTATTGTAGAGATGAGGTCTCGACAAGTTGCCCAGGTGCGTCTCGAGCCCGCGGGCTCAGGCAATCCACTCACCTCAGCCTTCCGACAAAGATTTCAAGAAAAGATTCCTCCCATCGGGAAGAAAGTTGCCAGTCACTTTTTTCTCCTACCTTAGAAGGGGAATCTTCACCACTGGCTTCTCCTTCTACTTGCTAACTTCTGCTTTATCTGCACCCAACATGCATGTTAAGCAAAGCTCATCGTGTCCTGAGCCTCTAAAGAGTTTTTGGTGCTGCTTATGTTTTTGCTATACTTATCACTATCCCTGTCTTTCTTGTCTCATATTTGCCTATGGAGATTTCACCAAAGGAAAAGTTATGAATAGCTTTCCAGGACTCCTCAGGGGAGTCAGCTATAGTTGAATTTGCCCTTGATCTGGATATTAAAACTATTCAAGGAAGATACAGGCATTTTGAATTTCATCCTTTGCTCTGTGTCTAACACGTTTGTGAGAACGACAATTTTCTTTTCATTAATTTTTCTAATGAGTAATCATTGAACACCTGCTATACACCAAGCACATTCTAGGGATCCAGGGTGCAGCAGTGAGCAAGACAGGTATGGTGCTTGTCCTGATGGACATGTCTCTTACACTATTTATGTAAACCTTTCATTGATTGCCGTTCATTCAAATATGTGCTGAGTGTCTAGTGCCAAGCACTAGTTTAAGGACTGGGGACACAGTCATGAATAAAACAGACCTCTCTGCTCACTGAGTGATCCTGTCAAGTGAAGAAAGTCCCAGGAACAAGGCAGCACTTCTTTTCCTGCTGAAGTCTCTGAATTCTGCAGCAAATAATAATGATTGAAACATAAAGCTTGAAAACCATCATGGTTTAGATGTGTTCCTCATAATTGATAATCGGTTGTGGGAAGGATGTTTGAGGTTTCTATGTATTCTGGAATTAAGTCATGGCTTATAAGAGTTCATGCCTAGTATTAAGGATTTGTGGTGCAATGATCTTGGCTTTGAAGGAGGTTATTTATAATTTATATATGTATTTGTTATTTATATATTTACTTTTTAAGAAAAACTTACTTTCCAAGATGAACATGTCATGGAATGCACAGTTATCAAATAGCTGCAGTCTCCTTAGAGTCACCCAGAATTTTATCACTCAACATCCAAAGTCTAAGTCAAAACTTGTGTAGTATAGGAAAAGGGCTGATGGGAGTTGGGAGACCAGATGTGCATTTTAGACTTTGGCTCTGGTTTTTGCAACATTAGGGAAACAATTCCCAGCAGAGAGCTGTCCTTCTTGGAGCGTGGATGGTAAATACAGCAAATCTGAGGGTCTGTGAGGGACTATGGAGTTGAACTGCTGACTAACAAGTGAGGGCACATGCTCATGGCTTGTGATAGAAGCCGAGCATGTGGATGTCCTGGGGATGCTTTCCTCGTCACGGAACCCCAGAGTACCTGTGCTCCTCAGGCAGCCATCAAATGCGTTTATGCTTCAAGACTGAGAACATGGCAGTAGCAACAGCCATTTGTAATTTAATTATGATATGATTTTAAGGGTCTCATGGAAATAGAATAAAATGTACCCATTTAAGCATAAAATGTACCTGGGTAAACACCACTCCTAGAAAGGTTAGAACATTTCTACCGCCCTAGAAGGGTTTCTCTCCTGTCTTTTTGGTCTCATTCAGGGTAATTTGCTGTTCTTTTTCCTAACAATACAGCTTAGTTATGCCTGATCTAGAACTTTCTAAAAATTGAATCAAACATTATGCACTTTCGGGGGTCCTTTGTGGTTGCGTTAATTTATGCTCCCACTAGTAATGCATGAGAATTCCATTTGCTGTCAATGTTTGAGGTATTCGGGGTTTTTTTTTTTTTTTTTGCTTCTTTCTTTCACCATTCTAGTGGTGGGTAGTGGCATCTCATGATGGATTTATTAAGTATCTTCATAATCACTAATAATTCTAAGCATCTTTTCATGTGGTTGTAGACATTTTCAAGTTGTAGACATTTTCATATTGTTTTTTAAAAGTGATTAAAATTTTGGCTCCGTTTTTATTGGGTTGTTTGTCTTTTAATATTGATTTATAGGAGTTCTATTTATATATTTTGTATATACAAAGGGTTCCAAAAAATGGATACACATTTTAAGAAAGGAAAAAACTGTATGAATGATGTAGGTTTTCCTAGAGCTTCTTTATGTGATTGAGGAATTCCTATCTATTTCTATTTGCTGAAGGATTTCATTATCCTCTATAAGACTGTGTTTTTTCTAAATGCTTTTTCTGTACCTGTTGAGATTATCTTATGATCTTTCTTTTATTCTTATATTTAGCATATTAATATGTCAAACTGCAGTGATTTTTGAATGTTGAACTAATCTTGCATTTCTTAAATAAATCTTACATGGTAATAATGTATTATCTTTTTAATGCTTTTCTGGATTCTATTTGCTGATATTTTACTTAAGATTTTTGCATCTTTTTAAATAATGTCCTAATTAGATTTTGGTATCAATGTCATGCTGACCTCAAAAAACATGAATTGGGAACTTTTTCCTCCTCTTTAATTTTCTGAAAGACTTTATGTAATACTAGTATTAATTCACCAGTGAAGCCATCTGGGTCTGGGGTTTTCTACAAATTAAATTTCTGTATTAGATATAGAACTATTCTGGTGTTCTGCTTCTTCTGAGTTATTCTTGGAAGTTGTGTTTTCCAAGAAATGTGTCTACTTTATCGAAAGTGTTGAATTTTTTGACCTAGGGCTTTTCATTATATTCTTTATTATCTTTTTAATGTCAATGAGATCATAGTAATATCTTTTCCTTTATTCCTGATATTGGTCATTGTTTTTTCTTCTTCAGTCTGGCTAGAGATTTTTAAAGTTATTGATCTGCCAAAGATTATCTTTTAGCTTAAATGATATTTTTCTTTTGTTGGTCCATTTTCTGTTTCATTGATTTATGCTCTTATTTTTATTTTTTGTTGTTGTACTAACTTTGAGTTTTTCCTCCTTTTTTCCTTTCTTCTAACCTTCTTAAGTTGAAAGCTTAAATTAATAGTTTTTTCCTAATGCAGACATTTCTTTTTTTAATTTTAATTTTTTATTCTGAGCATTACTTTATATCCCACAAAACTTTGATACATTGTATGTCTATTTTTATTCACTTCAAACTATTTTCTAATTTCTTTTGTTATTTCTTCTTGGACCTAGAAATGTGTTGCTTAATTTCTAAATATTCTTCCATTTTCTAGATATTTTATTATTATCAGCTTATAATTTTATACTATCATGATTATAAGGCATACTCTGTATTATTTTGATTCTTTGAAATTTATTGAGATTTATTTTGTGGCCTAGCATGTAGTCTATCTTGAGAAATGTTTCAAGTGGATCTGAAAAGTATGTTTTATTGAAAAGGATTTTTTTTGTTGTTTTTTATATTTTTACTTTGTTGTTCAATCATTGTTTCCATACAAATCAGCATTATTTAATTTGTTTTCAAAAATAGGACACAGAGGTACATGATATAATATTCAAAGGTACAAAGGGTAAAAGTTAAAGGTAAGCCCTAACCTTTAGCCACAGTTACCAATTTCTTATGCAACCTTCCAGAAATCCATTTTATAAATAGATGGAAATGATGAATTCAAACATACTTATTCAAATATTTGTTTGTACACACCACTTGGCATCTTGATTTTTTTCAATTAAACACTATATCTTGAGCGATAATTCCATAGTGGTTTTGTATAGAACTGCCCTGTTCTTTTTTATAACTGTGTGATATTCCATTTTAATGATACACTAGAAGCTATTTAATCCCATACTAATCAACTTTTAATTTGTTTTCAAACTTTGCTAATACAAACAGAGTTACAGTGGATATTCTCAAACATGCACCGTTTTGTACATATGCAAATAGATGTACAGGATACATTTCTAGATGTGGAATGGCTAGGGCCATGGGTAAATACATCTGTAATATCACTGAATATACAAGAGACTTTCCGTAGAGACTTTACCAGTTGACATTCCCACCCATAATGTATGAGTGCCTGTACAACCTCACCAAATGGAGTAAGTTTTTACTTTACAAAAAAAAAGAAACAGGATTTGATTTTGTAGTAAATATACTCCTAAGGGCAAAAACGCTTTTTACACTTTTTTCTGAAGCCCATTCCATGTCTCTTTGTATGTCTGTCTTTCTCTTTTCATAGGTGCACGCACACCCGTGATCTCTTGTCCTCTCTCCCTTGGAGCTTGCTTTTAAAAGCATGAATTGAATTATTTCTTTCTGTACTGCAACTAGTTTTAGCTTTCTGTGGTTTTAATCTGCAAAAGAAGCAAAAAGTAGTTCTTGGGCAAGTGTTTTCACTAAGCCTTCTATTTCCTAATGTAGAGGGTCTTGAAAGGGATGGTTACTCTCCAATTGTTAGGTTCTGTAAGTATCAATGATCTATTCTGTATCAATTAGATCAGGTTCATTTTTAGTGTTTCTAAAATCTTTTATATTCTAATTAATTTTTCTAAGTGTTCTATCAATTACAGAGATAGGCGGGGCTTTGAAATACCCAATCATAATTGTGTAATTATTTTTTTTCTCCCTTTAGTTCTGCGAATTTCAACTTTGTAGCTATCGTTTTAGATGCATATGTACATAGAGTTTTTGAATTTTCTTATTGAATTTAACCTTTCATCATTATTAAAGACCCCTCATTGTTTTGAAGCCTACAGTGTTGAATATCAAGATTCTTACAGCAGCTTTATTTTACATAGTGCTTGCATTTTAAAAAAAATTTCCCTTGTGATTTATTTTTTGATACATAGGCTTTTTAGAAAAAATGCTGCTTAATTTCCAAATATTTTGAGGATATTTAAATTATCCTAATGCTATTGATTTCAAATATGATTCTGTTGTAGTCAAAGAACATCCTTTATATGATTTCAGTCCTACAAAGTTCCTTCATAATTTACTGGGACTTGTGTTATCACTCAGCATAGGGTCTGTCTTAGTGACAGACTGGCAAAGACCTTTGATCTTGCTGTACAGGTGTGGTTTAGGCTTTGTTAGAGTATGTCTCTTTTTTCTCTTTTTTTCTTTTTTCTTTTTTCTTTTTTTTTTTTTTTTTTGCCTTTAATGGTAAGGTAGGGGAAATCCCTAAGTCTTAGGATGTGATCTTCACTTTTAAGGCATGACCCTTCTGGCAGTAATAAAAGGCAAGGTGGGTTTTCCAAGTCTTATAACTGAGCTGGATGCAAACCCAAACTCAGTCTCCTGATATTGCTATTCAGCTATATTAGCTTTTCAGAGTAAATTATTTTATTTACCCCACAGATGTGTAATTCAGGTGTAAGCCAAAGGCTACTTGTTCTGTAGTTTCTTCTATTCCAAAAATTTCTCAGTGTCCTGACTCCGCGGGCCAATATAAGTGACTCCTTCTACTTAAGTCCTGTGTGTTACAGGCTGTACAGACCTGGAATTGCACTCATGGAAAAAGCTAAATAAAGGTACATCTAAAAAAATGTTATTGCCATCTTTGATCACATTCTCCCTGTTGTCTGCTTGCTTTTCTTTGCCCATCAGTGTCTTTAAGCAGTTTTCAGTATTTTATCCTAGAGTTTATAATTATTTACAGGAAAGTAGTCAAATACAAGGTGTTCCACTATTGTTGAAAGTTGAAATCTGTGATTTAATTAAAAAGACAGACCAGGTATAGATTCTACATTTGCAAATCTTGACTTAGATCATTTGGGTTTACATCCTGTCCCTGTCACATTTAGCTTGGGATCCTGGTCAATCTTCTTTGTTCTATTAAGTTCATCTGTAAAATGGAGGTGATAATAATTCTTAACTCAAAAGGTTTTTGTGAGACTAAAATGAATTAATGCATGTAAAGCTCTTACAGTAGTACCTGGCTCTGTTGTTTAATAAATACCAGCCAGTAGTGATTTGGGGATTACTTCTTTTTTTCCATTGTAACAAAAAACACTGTATTTTTAGCTATTTCTCTAACTGAATTCCATAATGTGATTCTGGTTAAACAGAGTCATTTAAAATTACATAACTTTTCTATTTCCTAGTCCAGTATATTGCACTTGAGATAAATGACCGTATGTGTATATATAGATAGAAATAGATGTAGATATAGATATGTACTTGCCATGCCAAAAGAGCTCTTATTCATGATGTAGATAGTTCAATGATTTCTTTCATAGATATTTCCCCCTGAACACTTAAGATTTGCTTTTCAATTGAAGGTATATTCAATTTGCTTCTTTCTTCAAAATTTATCTTAAAAAATCTTCAAAGCTGACAGTTTATAAACAACATGCCAGAGAAAAAAGAATCATCATATTTTTGCTCCCTCGTTTTCTTTTGAAAATAGCCAAGGTAATGTGTTTGAACTCCATTATCTCACCGCTGAACTGGGAATTTTCATTTTTTAACTTCAAGCAAGAATTTTTTTTTTTTGGACTGTAGTTGACATAGCAATGAATCACCAAATTAATAAAAGTAAGTTTCAAATCCAGTCAGATAAGACTCCCAAGTATACTGATATAGTAGGTAATGGTAGAAATCAATAAAGAATGCCTTGTGCAAGGTTTGACTACATAAAAAGCAATGTTGATGGGAGAGATTATTTGTGTTTTTACTTTTTATGTTGAGGGAGGATAACAAGAAGCATAAAGAAGGAAAGCAGTTGTAATTCAACACCCCTCCAATGCTAGGAATGACTGAATGACTACCATGTAGCGTATTTGTTACATGAACAAATGTGTGGAAAGGTGCTAGGTGAAGGGGTTGGGTATGCATTGCCTGAAAAATTGAAAACTTGCCTCTCTAGGATATGGATACAGAGCCAGACTGGACATCAGGAGGGAGTCTCTTCACTAGTAACATTAGGACATGGAAATGGACCTCTAGTGACCACAGCACTGGTAATAGAAATCAGTGGATGACAAATAACTTCTCATAGGTTCTTTATGAGGAAGAAATGAAACAGATGCAATGGGGTTTGGGAAAGTAGATAAAGCACAGTTTAAGATAATGTAGTTACTTGTTTGTATAAAGCAGAGTTTCCAGTTTAGGAATTAGTCTTGTTTTCCATTTTCATCACTGTCTTCCATTACAAACTGTATACTTGTGACCACAGAACCAACCCAAACCGGGCCTGTTGATAACAATTTCTTGTAGGTATTACAGAACCAAAACTGCAAGTCACGTAGCCTACGCATGTGCAATAGAAAAAGCTTTGACCTCTAACAACACCTGGAACCAAGGATTCTTTCCCCACAGGACGAAGAACACCAGCATATGACCAGAACCTGACTGTCGGAACTCTTTCAGAAGTCTGGTTCTGGTCAGGCAGATTTGGAGCTAAAATCTGCCTCGATGGTCCAATTTGAAGCCCTCCAATCAGACCCTACCAAGCCAACATTCCTAAGTCCTTTTGTTTGCCCTCCAACCCCATAAAACTCACCCCAGACCCCAAATTAGAGAGACAGATTCAAGTTCATCTCCTTTCTCCTTTCTGGCTGACATCGTAATAAAACCGTTCTTGTTTTAAAGGCTGGAGTTGGCTTCTATGTGCATCACGCAGTAAGGCCATTTGCTCAAAAATGCATACCAATGCCTTCATGTTTGGAAAAATGTTATTTTCTCCTGAGTCATATAAAAATTCATAACAGATTCAAATCTACAAACCAGATCTCTCTTTCCAATGTCTAATATGTAAAATATAATTCTTTTTTCCAGAATGCTTTCTCCTTCTGATGATATCATTTTAGTAAAAGTTCAGGTCAATCCCCCATTTTTGCTATATTAAATTTGTCATGCGTTACTTTCCCAATGCCTATATTTTGTTCACTGTGTTTCCTGTTCATGTAAAATAGGGCTGCTGACCCAATACAGGATGTCCAGTTAAATTAGAAATTCAGATAAGCAACAAATAATTGTTTAGTGTAAGTAGATTCCAAGCAATATTTGGTCTTGCGTTTTCTTTTCTAAATCTGGCAACCCTAATTTAGAAGCTTTGCTGATCCTGAACAGATGAAGGGCAGTGACTTAAATAGTCCGGACCCAGCACGTGAGCAGGCTGAATTTTACTTTACAGTCAATGTTTACTGTAATATTTTCAGTTGAAGAAGGACAATCAGGCCATGATAATAACCCATTATAAATATGGAGTCTATATAAACAGAGTTTAATGTTTACATAAAATAAAGTATAGTTGAGTGACTTTGGCACAGACTTTGGGATTCTATAGTCCAGTAATTAGAGCCTAGTGAAAAATTATTTATCAATAATTATTATTGTATTTATATAGTGAAACAAAACATTCCTGCACAGTGTCAGAAAGACCATTTTTTAAAGGGGTAAGGGAACAGAAAGCAGAATCCCTGAGTTCCTTGCTCTCGTTAGATCATGTTGTCACTATTCCAGTATGCCATTTCCAACTGTCTAAAGTTAATGAAGATGTGCTTCTGCTTTTCCTTAAGCCACACCGACTCTAAGATGTCAGGGATAAACTTGCTATAGCTTCAGATATCTGGAAATAAAAGATCTTTCAAAAAATCCTCTTGAAATATGCTGGGTCTCTGGGAAATTGGGAGATAATTTGCTGTCTCCTCACTCTTTACAATGGTTGCCATTAAAAAAAAAATCTATAGTCCATTGCCATGTGGCTTTGCAACCTGTACTATCAAGAGCAAAAGCCAACATCTCCAGCTCTTGACTCTGGGCTAGACTTATCTCTTACTTTGACCAATAAAAATGCTGCAGAGCTTATGTGTCAATTTCAAGTTTGATCTCAAAAGGCCTTGGGTGCGTCTGCTCTCTGTCTTACAACCTCTGTCCAGCTGCTCTGTGATGACACCACAGGGAGCACAGAAGAGCCTTTCTAACTGAGGCCTGCCTTGACCAACCCTCTCTAGCTGAACCAGTTTAGTTGACCACTGATACAAGAATACATCCAGGTGAGACCCTCTGAGCCTGGCCCTGTACCACAAAGACTTGTGAACGAAAGAAGTCATTATTCCCCTTCCCCACTCATTTTGGTAACGGTTTCTTATGTAGAAATAACTAGCTGATACAAAAATTGGTACCTAGCAGTGGGTTGCTGCCGTACTAAAAATCCAAAATAAGAGACATTGGCTTGGAGACCAAATGATAGGCCAGTGATCATCTTGTTACACTTCTTAGCACTTGGAAATAGTATAAACCAGACTTCAGAGAAATTGGGAAAATAAGTAGCTGTTTTTCCACTCCTACTTCCCCTCAACAAAATCTTCTTGAATTGATTGTATTCAGATAGCCCATACTTCAAAGGAATCAGCAGCTAGAAGGATGAATAAGAAAGAAAAGGAATTCTTGATTCACAAAGTTTAAAAACAACGACACTTTCATGACAGTGTAATAGTAGGGTTTAATTAGATTGCTGTCCTAATATATAATGTAAAGATGCCTGTGGCTAGGCCAGTCCTGGCGCGCGCGCGCGCACACACACACACACACACACACACACACACACACACACACACACATACCCTTGCAGGGATAAGTCATATACTGAGATACTTTCTAGATCCCACCTCCTTCCTTCCACCCTGGCTCATTCTTCCTGGAGTGGTGAGGTGCACATATGGGCTGTAATGGATCATCATCGGAGATCTGGCCTTGTGTATTCGAACTGGAAGCCAAACTGGGAGACGAACAGAAACCGTGATCCCAGGCAATCTTTGTGCTGCTCTGCACTTCCATGGGTTGGTAGAACCTGTGTGTATAGGGGTTTACTTTAGCTGAGGTCATCAGAAATTAATTTTCCCTAATACGAAGGATTGTCTAGCTCTTTTTAAAATGACATCCTGGGAATCACTCTCTAAGCTTCTTATTCATTGTTCCTTGAGGTTTTCGTGGAAAAATTTAGATTCATGTCTAAACTCTAAAAAAAATATATATGACTCAACAGTTTCATAAAATATGACCCAAATTGTGCATCTGTGGAATACATCCCTGTAAGACATCCAGAAACAATCGCAAAAAGAGATTCCTGAATGGCTGGCAATGTGATAAGCCCACGTGCACCAAAGCCCTAAGACAGAAACATAATTAAGATCTTTTACTGAACAGCATCAGCTAATGGAGAAAACATGCAAACTCAATCAGATACTTTGTGTTTCTGGCCTCTGGGCACAGTTTTGCAATAATCTCTATTATGACTTCATGTCATGCTTTACTTACCCAAAGAAATCGGCCATTTCCAAGAGAGGATTAGGCCCAAGCCTGCCACAGTGCTTTAAGAATGAACCCACATTCGGCATACCAGACAAGTCTCAGCAAAAATGAGGCATCCCGCTGGTCTGATTTTCACTGACTGCCTTTTAAAGTGCATCCGTTTTGCATCTAGTCCAAGTGGAGAGGAGATGAAAATAAAATGTAAATCACAGTATAATAGTTTTAGGAATTAGAAGAAATAGCAGCAGCCAATTGATGATAGCTCTGTAGGAAGGACAAATTCTCCCAAAGCAGAAAAATTGTGATGCCGTTAACTCTGTAAAATACTAAATGCCAATAGGCTGGAGAAAATTGCAAGAGTGAAGCTCAACTATGCTTGTGCTTGCTAGAGGATCAGTGCGTCAGAGTAAAAGTTATAAAGTAGATTTAAAACCATAAAAAGCTATGTGAAAAAATGCAGCTCAGTGTTATTATTTTAAATATACATTTTTAACTGTATTCTTATATACATCATAGTTAAATCCACAAACCAAAGTTCACATTTGTAGTATACAATTGTGTTCTCATTCTAATATTTGGCTTCTGAAGTTTTTGCACATGGAATGTTGACACTAATAATTTATTCCTAATAATGGGAATAAATACAAGTTAAATTTATTATGTTCATAGTATCTGACAATACTATCTTAATTTCTAACAGTTTGATTGAGATAAAATTCACATGCAATTTATCCTTTTAAACTATAAAATTTCATAATTTTAGTATATTAGGCATTGTGAAGCCATTGCTGCAATCTAATTTTAGAACACTTTTGTCACTCCCAAAAAGAAACCCCACACCCATTAGCAGTCAATCCACATTCCCCTCCCAATCCATCCCATCCCTCGTCCTGGGGAACTGCTCATCTATTTTCTTTCTCTAGTAGATTTGTCTATACTGAACACTTCATATCAATGGAATCATACAATGTGTGGTCTTTTGTGATTGATTTCTTTCACTTAGCATAATGTATTCAGCATTTATCCATGTCATACCATAAGTCAGTACTTCATTTATTTTTACAGTTGAATAATCTTTCATTGTATAGAAATATCATATTTTATTTGTCCACTTATCAGTTGATAGACACTTGTGTTCATATTTCGGCTACTATGACTAAATATTGCTATGAATATTGGTGCAAAAATTTTTGTGCGAACATGTGTTTTCAATTCTCTTGATTACACACCTAGAAGTAAAACTGCTAGATCATATGGTTCCTCCATGGTTGACATTTTGAGGAACTGCCAAACTGCTTTTCACAACAGCTACACCATTTTACATTTTCACTAGCAGTATATGAGGATTCCAATTTTTTCATATCCTTGACAATTTTACTTTCTTTTTGTTATGGTCATCCTAAATGAATTAAATTATATCTAATTGCACTTTTGAGTTTCAATTCCCCAATGATTGATGATGTTGGGCATTTTTCGTGTGCTCATTGGCCATTTGTATATCCTCTTTGGAGAAATGTCTGTTAAGATCCTTTGTTAATCCAGGCCTCTTTTGATGGACAGCATGGTTGCTTCCAGGTTCTCGCTATTGTGAACAATGCTGCGATAAACATATGTGTGCAGGTATCTTTTTGATAGAGTGATTTGAGTTCTTCAGGGTATATTCCCAGTAGGGGGATTGCGGGGTCATATGGCAGGTCGATATTTAGAGCTTCTAGGAATCGCCACACTGTTTTCCACAGAGGTTGCATGATGGAATACTACGCAGTCATAAAAACGAACAAAATCATGAATTTCACAGCAACCTGGATGGAACTAGAGTCTATAATACTGAGTGATCTCTCACAGAAACAACGATCTGAGTATTGCATGTTCTCACTCATATAGTGGACCTTGAACATCCATCGTAATACTGTAAGAAAAGGACTGACAGTGGCGGGAAACTATGGGGGGAGGGAGGCGGGATTAACGATAGTAATATCTGTCTAGGGGTGGGGAAACACCGCTTATCAACAAAGGGGCCTGAACGAAGCATATTTGTATACCTAACCCTTAACTGTACCCCACAATATCAAAATAAAAAATATTGATATTAAAAAAAAAAAAGAATGACAGTAGTGGGCAATTGCCGGGGGTGGGGGTTGGAGGGAGATGTGATATTGGCTGTAGTGGAAATCTGCTGGGGGAGGGAGGGGCATACCTCATATACAAGTGTACCTGCATAATGAACATTTGTGTACCTACCCCTGAATTGTACCCCATACCTTCAAAATAAATAAACAAACAAACAAAGATCCTTTGTAGCTGGGCTTGGTGGCTCAGCCTGTAATCCTGCGCTTTGGGAGGCTGAGGTGAGTGGATGGCCTGAGCCCGCGGGTTCGAGACCCGCCTGGGCAACTTGGTGAGACCTCATCTCTACAATATATAAATAAAAAAAAAATTAGCCGGGCGTGGTAGTGCGTGCCTGTAGTTCCAACTACTCGGAAGGCTGTGGAGGACGCAGCGCCGGCGCCCGGCAGGTCGAGGACTCCAGTCTGGGAGAAAGAGTGAGACTCCAACTAAAAAAAAAAAAAAAAAAAATCCTTTGTCCATTTTTAAACTTGGTTATTTACCTTTTTATTATTGAGTTGTATATATTCTTTACATATTCTGACTACAAATTTCTTATCTGCTATATAGTTTGTAAATATTTTCTCTCATTTTTATGGATTGTCGTTTACTTTTCTGATAATATAATTTGAACACAAAAGTTTTTTAATTTTTATGAAGTTCAATTTATCTAATTTTTTTATTTTATCACCTCTGCTTTTGGTTTCTTGTGTTTTTGTCTAACTTAAGTTTATGAAAATTTACTCTTATGTTTCTCCTAAGAGTTTTGTAGTTTTAACTCTTACTTTATTTCTAGGTTGCATTTTGAATTAATTTTTGTGTATGGTGTGGGGAAGAGGTCCAAGTTCATTATTTTGCATGTGAATATTTACTTGTCCCAGCATCATTTCCTTAAAGGCTGTTCTTTCTCCCATAAAGCTGTCATCTCTTGTCTTGGTACTTTTGTCAAAAATCAATCACCAGTAAATGTAAAGGTTTACTTTTGAACTGTCAATTCTGTTTCATTGATCTATATTTGGTTACTGTAGCTTTATAGGAAATTTTAAAAACAGTATGAGCCCCTCAACTTTGTTCTTTTGAATGATAGTTTTAGTTTTTATGAGTCTCTTAAATTTCTATGTGAATTTTAAGAATGGTTTGTCAATTTCTTCAAAAAAGGCAACTTGAGTTTTTTTTTGTTTTTGTTTTGTTTTGTTTTGTTTTGAGTTGGAGTCTCACTCGGTCGCCCAGGCTGAAGTACAGTGGAACACTCACGGCCAACACAGCCTCAACCTACTGGGCTCAGGTGATCCTTCCTCCTCAGCCTTCCAAGTAGCTGGAACTACAGACATGCACCACCATGCCTGGTTTATTTTTTAATTTATTGTAGAGATGAGGTCTCGCCAAGTTGCCCAGGATGGTCTCGAACCTGTAAGCTCAGACAATCTTCTTGCCTAGGCCTCCCAAAGTGCTGGGATTACAGACTTGAGCCACCATGCCCGGCCCTTGAGTTTTTGATGTTGTTTTTCAGAAACAGGGCCTCACTCTGTCATACAGGCTGGCATACAGTAGCATAATCATAGCAAAGTGCAGCCTTGAACTGGGCTGAACCTTCCACTTCAGCCTCCTGAGTCGCTGGGACTACAGGTGTGCACCACTACACCCGTTTTTGTTTTTGTTTTTTAAATTTCTTGTACAGATAGGGTCTTGATATGTTGCTTAGGGTAGTCTTGAACTCCTGGCCTCAGCGATCCTCCTGCCTCTGCCTCCCAGAGTGTTGGACTTACAGGCATGAGCCACTGTGCCTGGCCAAGCTTTTTTTTTTTTAATGTGATGATTATGTAAATCCATAGATAAATATGAGGAGTATGGCCATCTTAATAAATATTGTCTTCTCATCCATGAACATGAAATGTATTTCCATTTGTTTACATGTTTTTAACAGCATATTTTTTATTAACACAGTTGTAGAGCCTCAGAAAAGGCTCTCCCTGGACCTCAGTTTCTTTGCTTTTGAAATAGGAATAATAACATCTACTTCATGAATGTATTGTGAGATTTAGCGGTGATACACATAAAGGCATTCACTAAATGGTGATTATTGTAAGTATCTTATACAAGATATATAAAATAAAAATAAGTTGATCAAAGTCAAGAAGTTCTTTAATTGCCTAAATTAAATGAAGACAAGAATTTTTCCTTTGGAAACTGAAAGTCTTATTATTTAAAATAGTCATCGTTTAATCATTCAAGCTAAAATGCTCCACAGGGAGCATATAGTATTATTTATAAATATTCTGAAATTAATTTTAGTTAGTATATTGCCAAGTTTACTCCCGACAAACCGTAAACATATTCTAATTGGAGATACCAAAATTCAAGTTGAATGTCACTTTCAGTTGATACAAAGGTGAACATCCAAAAGACAATTGGGAAAATTGATGATGGCTAGCTTGTAGATTTTGTGCATTTTGCATATTTACAATGGGATAGAAGAAAGCAGTAGTGGCTTGTGATTACTGTAATTTTTTTAATACCTTGAAGTCTTGTTCAACTCATAATCTATCCAACTTTTGCCTCAGTTCAGCCTCCAAGGTCCTTCACAATGTCGCCATCAATTTTCATTTGCCATTGTGCTCATTTCTCAAATGCTCTACCATTTGGTGAATGAGGATACTCTCATTCTCCAACGTCATGCCTATCTCCCATACCAGACTGTAAGAACATGAAATATCTAAATCTTATTCTGAAATACCTAGCCAAATACATTGTGCATAATAGATGCATGATAAAGACCTATTAGATCAAAGAACAAGTGAGGGAAAGAGAGAAATATTTACATCTCCTCTTTTATAGGCATTTTATTTGTTCAACTATATATAAATGAGTGATTTTTAAATTTTTTCTGTTTTTTTTTTAAGTACTTTGTATTATTTTTATTTTAGAGTTGTGCAGTACATGCAAGGATTTGCTATGTAAGTAAATTGTGTGCAAGTAAGGCTTGGGCTACTAGCGACCCCTTTCTCCCCATGTTAGTGGACATGATACTCAGTGGGTGGTTGTGTGCCCCTTATACCTCCTCCCTCTACTAGTTATGCCCAGTGTCAGTTGTTCCCACCTTTGTACTTTCATGCCTAATGTTTAAGGCACAGTTATGAGTGAAAAAGTGGCATTCCAAGTAGTTTTTTGTTTCCATGGTAACTCACTAAGAATGATGGTCTCCAGCCACATCCATGTTGCTGCAGAGGACGTGGTTTTGTTTTTCTTTATGGCTGCATAGTATTCCATCGTGTATATATACCACATTTTCTATATCCAGTCCACATTTGATGGGCATCTGGGTTGGTTCAATGTTTTTGCTAATATGAAAACACATGTGCAGGTGTCTTTTTGGTGACGTGATTTATGTTCAGATTCTGTGTCCTGTTCCATTGGTCAATGCACCTATTTTTTGTACCAGTGCCATGCTATCTTGATTACTACTGTAGCCTTGTAGTAAAGTCTGAGGTCTGGAAGTGGTATGCCTCCAGCCTTATTTTTGCTGAGGAGTGCTTTAGCTATTCAGGCTCTTTTTTGCTTCCTTATGAATTTCTGTATTGTCTTTTCTAGGTCTGTGAAAAAATGATGCTGGTACTTTGATAGGGATTGCGATAAATCTCTGGATTGCCATGGGTAGGATGGACATATTAATGATATTGATTATTTCAATCCATGAGCACAGAATGTTCTTCCACTTGTGTCATTCTTGATTTCTCTGAGCAGTGTTTTGTAGTTCTCATTGTAAAGGTCTTTCCCCTCTTTGGTTAGACAAGTGCCAAGGTATTTTATTTTTTTGTGGCTAGAGTGAATGCGATTGTGGTTTTTATCTGGTTCTCAGCCTACTTGTTGTTGCTGTATAGAAATGCATCTTTTTGTTTGTTTGTTTTTTACATTGAGTTTATAGACCGAGATTTACCAAAGTTGTTTATCAGTGCAAGGAGGTTTCTGACAGACTCTCTAGGGTATTCTGGGTATAGAATTATATCATCTGCAAAAAGGAATAATTTAACTTCCTCTTTTCTATTTGGATACCACTAATTTCTTTCTCCTGAATGACTGCTTTGGCTAGGACCTACAATACTAAGTTAAATAGGAATTGTGAGAGTGGGCATCTTTGTTTTATTCCTGTTCTTAATGGGAATGCTTTCAGCTTCTGACCATTAAACATGATGTTGGCCGCAAGTTCGTCATAAATGGCTCTTAATGTTTTGAGAAATCTTCCTTTGATGCCTAGGTGTTCAAGGGTTTTTATCAAGAAGAGATGTTGGATTTTATTGAATGCTTTTTCTGCAACTAATAAGATATTCATATAGTTCTTGGTCTTACATCTGTTTATGTGATGGATTACATTTCTTTCATTTATGTATATTGAACCAACCTTCTACACCAGCAATGAATCCCACTTGGTCATGGTGGATGATACTTAAAATGTGCTGCTGGATGTGATTTGTTAGAATCTTGTTAAGAATTTTGTCATCTATGTTCATCAACAAAATTGGCCTGTAGTTTTCTTTCCTTGTTGAGTCTTTGCCATTTGGGGGTATCAGGATGATATTGGCTTCATAGAATCAGCTGGGGAGTATTCCATCCTTCTTGATAGCCTGAAATACTTTCAGTAGGATTGCTATTAGCTCTTTTTTATACATCTTGTAGAATTTGTCTGTGAAACTACCCAGAGTGTTTTGTTTTGTTTTTGAAAGATAGGTTTATTACTGAGTTAATTTTTTGAATTGTGAATGGTCTGTTTAGGGTTTTACTTTCTTCCTGTTGCAGTCTTGAGAGTTTACCTGATGTCAGGAATTCCTTCATTTCCTCTCAATTTTCTAGTTTATTTGCATACAGGTATTTGTAGTAATTTCAGGTAATCTTTGTATTTCTTCAAGATCAGTTGTAACATTGTTTTTTTAAATTTCTCATTGTGCTTATTCGAATAGTATCTCTTTGTTTTTGTTAATCTGGTCAGGGATCTGTCATTCTCATCTATCCTTCCAAAGAACCAGTTTTTTGTCTTCTCTCTTGTTGATTGTTTTTATGATTTGTTTGGTCTCTATTTTGCTCAACTGTGACTTTATTTTAATGATTTTCATTTTTTGCTATTAATATGGAATTGGATTGTTCTTTTCTTTTCTTTGGTGTGAAATTAGACTGTTTACTTGCGATCCCTCTATTTTCTTGATATGTGTGTGAAATGGCATAAACTTCCCTTCAGCACCAATTTCGTGGTATCCTATGGTGTTTTTTGTCTTTATTTTCATTTGTTTCTAAGAATCTTTTTATTTGTGCCTTGATTTCTGTGTTAATCCAAATGCCATTCAGAGGCATGTTATTTAATTTTCATGTATTTGTGTGTTTTGAGGGGTTCCTGTTGGTGGTGGTTTTTATTTTTAATTCAC
>CAUYQG010075430.1:0-10481 GCA_963574415.1 Tarsius wallacei | reverse complement strand
GGAGATGCAAATCAAAACCACACTGAGATACCACCTAACTCCAGTCAGAATGGCAATTATCAATAACTCAAAAAATAACAGTTGCTGGAGAGGGTGTAGTGAAAAAGGAACACTTCTACACTGTTGGTAGGAGTGTAAACTAGCGCAACCTCTGTGGAAAACAGTATGGCAGTTCCTAAAAGCTCTAAATATTGACCTCCCATATGACCCCGCAATCCCCCTACTGGGAATATACCCTGAAGAACTCAAATCACTCTATAAAAAAGATACCTGCACACATATGTTTATCGCAGCATTGTTCATAATAGCAAGAACCTGTAAGCAACCATGCTGTCCATCAAAAGAGGACTAGAAAAAATATGGTACATATACACAATGGAATACTACACAGCCATAAAAAAGAACAAAATCATGAATTTCACAGCAACCAGTATGGAACTAGAGTCTATAATACTGAGTGACCTCTCACAGAAACAAAGATCTGAGTATCACATGTTCTCACTCATAAGTGAACCTTGAACAACTCTCATAATACTATAAGAAAAGGACTGACAGTGGTGGGAAACTATGGGAGGGGGAAGGGAGATGGGATTAACGGTAGTCAATATCTGTCTGGGGATGGAAAGACACCTCTTATCAACAAGGGTGCCTGAACGATGGATATTTGTATACCTAACCCTTAACTGTACCCCACAATATCAAAATAAAAAATATTGATTATATAAAAAAAAAAGAAAATCCAAAACAGACATGAAAAGAAAAAAAAATTGCTTTGAAGAATAAATGAGATTAATAAGTATTTAGGTCGGGCTCGGTGGCTCAGCCTATAATCCCAGCACTTTGGGAGGCCAAGGTGAGTGGATTGCCTGAGCCCGCGGGTTCAAGACCCACCCAGGCAACTTGGCGAGACCTCGTCTCTACAATAAATCAAAAATTAGCTGGATGTGGTAGCACGCGCCTGTAGTTCCAGCTACTTGGAAGGCTGAGGTGGAAGGATCACCGGTGCCCAGCAGGTCAAGGCTGCATTGGCTGAGAGTATGCCACTGCACTCCAGTCTATGTGACAGAGTGAGACTCCATCTCAAAAAAAAAAAAAAAAGTATTTAGAACCTAGCACACATTAGGGACTCAATAACTGATAAGATTGTGCTCTGTACCCTGTTAAAATAAGAAGTCCTTAGAGCCTGGTGGGCCACAAGGACATGTGCTTTCACTCACTTGCATCACATATACAGAAAATCCTTAAAAACATATACTAAACCACAATGCCTACATGTCTCGAGCCTCTCATGGCTACGTACTGTGGTTTCTAACTGTCCAATTTTGTACATGTGGAAAAGTGACCTGAAACCGACTGAAGAATTGACCCAAAGTTGCTTCATAGTCAAGAATGTGTAACAATACCCAGCCCTGTGTCTCTTGACTTCCATTACGACTCTCCATCACAGTACTGTGCCTTTCCTTCGTGCATGGAGGAGGGGAAGAATAACAATATTCTATGCCCTAGGATAGCATCTTCGGCAGCAAGCTTTTAGACAAGAATCACGTGAGTCAAAAGGTAACTGCCATTATTCAGATGCAATGACCACTTTTCACAACTATATTTTTCATGATAACTAAGGAGAATTCAAGACCCAAAAATGACTACAATTGTGATCCTCATAGTGGTTCCCATTTGCTGAGAATTTACCCTGTGGCCCATCCTATTTTGAGGATTAGCTCAGTTAATCCTCCCGCTAACCTTAGGGTAATGTTATCATCCCATTTCGTACCATGAGGTGAAGTGTCTTGCCTAAGGCCTCCTCTGCAATAAGCAGCAGAGTTAGGATTTCAGCTCAGGCTGTTTTATGTTGGAGCTCATGTCCTTAGACTCCTCACTATGGTTCTAATATCTAGTTATTATTTTGAAATCTTACCAACAAAAGGGAATGGTGACTGAAGCAGTTGCCCCATGGGTTAAAGGATAGTGCTAAGGACTGTAGGTTCAATCCGACATGGTTTTATTCCTGTCCATGGTTAACATTCAGCATCTCCCTGGCATCAAGAGATTAGCCAGCAGGACAGTTCTTGAGCATTTAAGGAAAGAGCAAGAGAACGTGGCCAGGTTGTGACACAGAGAATGTGATCAGTTGATATTTACTGAGTAAGTGAATGGCAAATTTATCACGAACTGAAAACAACTCAAACCGTAGGAGTCAACAACAAACCTGTCATCAATGAAGTTCATTATTCCAACTTTGTCAGCCTTTGAGCACGAGATATGTGTGCCAAGTTCTGCATATTGACTCTTATTGTACCACTGTCTTATTATAAACCAAGAAGTTTATACTCCCAAGAGGGCTTCCTCATGCCTTTGTGTTTTTTTGGGTTGGGTCATGGTGGCCGGCAGCACCACCATCCACATATCTATGTGGCCACGTAGGACCTCAGTTGTTACTTCCCACTAGGCACGAGCTAACGCTGTCGGATGGCTTTGTACAGGGGCCGTAGCTCACCTGTATCACTGATACACAGAAATGCTTTGTCAAAGCAATGGTGTATAGTAATTTTTACAAAACAGTGTTTTAGGGAAGCTTCATAGGGTAGAGGTGAGAGAGAATGCCTATTTCCATCCAGGGAAAGAGGAGACCCATGGTAGGCTCCATCAGGCCTGAGAGGCACTACTGCAGTGTTACAGGACAAATAAACTAGAAAGAACATTTAATACCTATTATCTTAACACTCATCTTAAGGAAATTGCAAAATTCTATATCTATGAATTTTCAGGTAGGACCAAGTGGCTTGCACAAACCCAAGATGTCACAGCTAATGCTCTGTCAAACAAAACAAATCTCTCTCCAGATGAAGACAACAACATTTAATGTAATCCTCTGTGTGCTTTAAAAGGAATAACCAATTAGCATTTATTCAGCCATGAACTAACAGCACGTTCTGCATTCTCCTTCCTGATTTCTCAGAACTATTTGGAATTTAATGAGATGTGATTTATTAGACTAAGCCCACTTTTTTCTTGCACGTGACCAAACAGACTTGCAACTACCAATTTCTGTGACCACAGAGAATGATCACTATTGCCAAGTGGAGGCTGCAGAGGTTATATCAACTGGCCAGAGGAGCAGGTTAGCACTACATACAGGGCCTTCAGATGACACACTTCCACCTGCTGTCCATGTCTCCTTGGCTGTGCTTGTTGAGAAAGACTCAGCCCTGGAACAGCTGGTGGACTGTTCATGGCATCCACCAGCACTGGGGATTGGAAACATATGGGCATGGAGAACTCAGTGGAAATGTGGAGGTCAATGCAACACATAAGCCCCCAAACAGTTATATAACAGTCACCCAAGTTATCCATTAGTTATCAACAACCCTCAAGTCAACTGGAATAGAGCAGCTTCACTGTACACACAGAGGGCTGAGGCAACCCAAAAGGAAGACTTTTGGCTTTTTGACTGTCAAGGAGCCTTGGTTCAGAAATGATGGGAGACTGGCTCTTGTTTGGTCTCCGAGCAGACCTGTGGCTCCCAAGAAGTCTTCCTCACACCTTTGTGTTTTTCAGCTGGGTCATGATGGCCATGATGGAAATGGTGGCCGGCACTGCCACCATCCACATATCTATGTGGCCACATAGAACCTCAGTTGTTACTTCCCTAGGCACGAGCTAACGCTGTCAGGTGGCTTAGTACAGAGGCCACAGCTCACCTGTATCATCGATACACAAAAATGCAACAACATATATGTAGTCTTTAACAGCATCATGGCCTTGTTAATAAACACCAAAATACATCAACACACACCCTCTCTAGCACAGTTTTTCACAGTCTTTAGGGCGTCAGGGTTCGGGGGAGGGGGCAGTGGACTGCTGCCAAGGGAGAAAGAGGGAAAGAGAAGGTCGAGAGGGCGGAGCACCCCTCTCACCTCCACAACCAGGGCTTCTGCATAATCTCATACATCGGGGCTATGGTTTTTCACTTGAGGAGGGGTGTGATTCTTTCAAAAAGCTTGAAGATCATGGTTCTGGGGGGGGTCCAGATGATCAGAAAATTGATATTTGGTCAGACATGGTGGCTCATGCCTGTAATCCCAAAACTTTGGAAAGCTGAGGTGGGAGGATTGCTTGAGCCCAGGAGTTCAAGACCAGCCTGGACAATATAGAGAGACCACATCCCTACAAAAAAAATTTAAAAATTGGCTGAGTGTGGTGGTACATACCTGTGGTCTCAGTTACTTGGGAGGCTGAGGGAGGAGGATCACCTGGGCCCAGGAGGTTGAGGCTGCAGTGAGCTGTGATTGTGCACAACCTGGGTGATAGAATGAGACAGAGAAGTGAAGGAAGAAAGAAAAGAAAGAAAAAGAAAAGAACTTGGAAGGCTGAGGCGGAAGGATCACCGGAGCCCAGCAGATTGAGGCTGCGATGGCAGGGAGCGTGCCACTGCACTCCAGTCTGGGCGACAGAGCGAGACTCCAACTCAAAAAAAAGAAAAAGAAAGAAAGCTGAAATTAGTATGTAGTGGGCCTCAGCAAAGAGAAGTAGCTATGTGTGTAGAAAGTCCTGGGCTTCCAGCATAAGATATTTTCCTTTCTCGACACTGAACACTGTTACCCTCAACACTCCAGGAAAAACCAGCAACTTTGGGTGCCTCAACAGTCTGACAGGGCCCTTACTCTATTAACCTAAAAAAAAGAAAGAACAAAAAAGCCACATAGGGGCAAAAAAGAAGGATGAGCAAAACAAGAAGCAGGAAAGCAGCGGAAGCATGCCACCATGGAAACGCTACCATGTCACCGTCCTTCACGGGGACCGACCCCGCCTTGTTCACAGCAATGGTCTGGCCCAGCCACTAAAAGACTCGCCCAGACCCCAAGGAAGTCGGGAGGCAAAAACAAGCTGGTGGAGGCTATGTCTGCATTTGGACACAACGTGGTAGCCTGTCAACTCACAGACCTGCTGAGTCTACCCAGAAAGTCCCTGGGCTGAGCAGTCAGTAGTCAGTTCCGGACAGAGCTCCCATCAAAACAGCACACAGACATCCTGACACCAAAGACATGACCAAGAAAACGCTGCAAGCATATATTTGCTAACAGGTCTGGGATCCCTAAAGAAGCCTTCAGCAAAAAGCCTTTGGCTCCTCATGCATCCGTCTGTTTTCATCCCAATTGCCCCTGCAGCATACATAGCCACTTGGACATATGAAAGGAAATGGGTCTGTGCTGTTCCGGTGCTCATCCAGTAAACAACAAACGGGTACCCGAGGTGGAGAAGCCAGAAGCTCTTTTCAGAAGAATCCAGACTTCGGGATCTAAAGAGGTCATATTGATCCTAGAAGCTCCTGTGTGGTGATCTTTCTGTCCATGAAGCCCCCAGATCTAGTCTGTCTCTTGGGGACCAGATGAGGATAAATGTCTCACAAGCCAGGGAGGGAAAAAAAGCTGGAGGTGATGGTGGACATGGAAGGAGACCCAGGCTTGGGTGATGGATCTCCCAACTCTCGATCTGCTTCTGGCTCCTGAACCAGAGCAGCCCTCCCATGCAGAAATGAATGCCTCATCTTTGGACCTGCTGGGGCCGCTCCCTGCCTCACCTTTCCCCAAATTCTCTGTCTTTCATCACTCCTAAAGATTTCCTATAGATATGCTCCTTTCAGAGTGGAGACTGGGCACCCACTGCTTCTGAAACGTTAACTCCAAACACAATATGCCTCAGAGGGGGCCTCTTTGAAGACCCCTGGGAGGGTCAGTTTAAGTGACTTTTTTTTTTTTTTTGAGTTGAAGGCTCACTCTGTCACCCTGACTGGCGTGCAGAGGCATGCTCCCAGCCACCGCAGCCTTCACCTGCTGGGCTCCGGAGATCCTTCCACCTCAGCCTTCCAAGTAGTTGGAACTACAGGCACGCGCTACCACGCTGGCTACTTTTCTGATTTATTGTAGAGATGAGGTCTCGCCAAGTTGCCCAGGCGGGTCTCGAACCCGCGGGTTCAGGCAATCCACTCACCTCAGCCTCCCAAAGCGCGGGATTACAGGTTGAGCCACCAAGCCCAGCCTAAGTGACTTTTCTTCCAAGCAGTGACTCCAAAACAAGGGCCAATCTCAGTGTAAGGAGCATAGCTCCCACAATGCACCTCTGTGCCTCCCCATCGTCGACCTGAAGCTCTTGGGGTGGAAAAGGACAGAGATGTGTGGCTTGAGCACAGAGCAGTGTGGATTCTGCTGGGTCACTTTTTCTGAGCCTCAAAGATCCATTTCTGTCTCACCTCCAGTCTGGCCCAGCCTAAGGGACTCTGAAGTCATGAACTAACCCTTTCGTACTGATATCACTGAGGCTTGCAATGGAGGTCCAGCAGCTTTGTGCTGGTATTTTCTCTGTGATGGCTACAGAAAGGCTTAGGGGCACCTTATAAACTCATGAACTCTTAGGTGATATCTCTGTTGTGTGAGAGCCAACAGACAGAGGTCTGAAGAGTGAGGCTTCCGTGACCTCACGGCTTCTCCCAGTATGACTTCTCTGTAGCCGGGGCCAGCATTTGACCAAGTGACTAGCTAGAGGAAGGGGTGATGTCTGAGGAACCCAGGACGTCTCACTCAGCATTCTCCTAAACCAGCAAGAAAAAAAGTTCTGGTTCTTGTTTTTCTGTTTGTCGACAGGACGCATAGCAGTCTGTGTCTCAGCTGCAGAGTGTCCCTCAGGGATTTGGCGGTGACATCCAAGCCAGGTAATCCACCCAGAGTGACCAGAATGGAAAGTTGCGACCTTCCAGGACCACCGATTCGCAACAGAGATTTGCAGCCCTCCTTGACTGAGCTCCGCTTGGTGTATTAGGAAGGAAGACGCCAGGCTCAGTCTGAGGAATTTGGGTCACTTTAGTAGGGCACTAGGTGGAGGCCAAGGGCAAACAGACCCATGTACGGACAGAAAAGAAGGGATGGGGGTGTCGAGGCAGGGCCAGGTAAGTCACCAGAAAACCAACGATGGTGGCCAGCATCATGTCTTCTGGTTCGGAACTCCCCATCCCAGTCAAACTTGCCCCGGAGAAACTGGCGATCCAGCCCCGAGCAAAGCACATACTTCTCATATCAGAGCCACGGGGCCCTGCTTCCTGGGCTGTCTGGCCCAGGAACAAAGTCGCCTTCCCTTTAAACAGAATGGGAGCAGGCAGTGACCTGGAAGAAAAGTTCAGAAGAAACCACTTAGCACTCCAAACTCATGTTAGATTACTCCCAGCCTGGATTGCTTGAAAGCATGACTGGAGGCAAGGATTAAAGGCTGATACTTAGATGGGTACGGTGACTCATACCTGTCATCCAGCACTTTGGGAGGCCGAGATGAGAGGATTACCTGAGCCCAGGGGTTCAAGACTAGTCTGGGCAACTGGGCGAGACTTTGTCTCTACAATAAAAAATAAAAAAAATTAGCTGGGCATGGTGGTGGGTGCCTATAGTTCCAGCTACTTAGAAGGCTGAGGTCAGCAGTGGCTGTGAGTGTGTCACTGCACTCCAACCTGGGTGACAGAGTGAGACTCTGACTCAAAAAAAAAAGAGGGGAGGACTGATGCTTTAGGAAGTACAGTGCCAGGGCTGTGTAAACGAGGAAGAAGGGAAGCAAATCAGAGAAGGACAGGGAGTCAGGGAGGCTCCATGTCACATGCTGTCCACTGCTTCTCAGCAAGTCTCAAAGTTGCCCCTGTTTCCCATTGGTTGGGTGTTCTTTTTTTTTTTTTTTTTTTGAGTTGGAGTCTCACTTCATTGCCCAGGCTGGAGTGCAGTGGCACACTCATAGCCACCCCAGCGTCGACCTGCTGGGCTCTGGCAATCCTTCTGCCTCAGCCTTCCAAGTAGCCAGAACCACAGGCACATGCTACACCCAGCTAATTTTTGATCTATTGTAGAGACGAGGTCTCGCCAAGTTGCCAGGGCTGGTCTCGAACCCATGGGCTCAGGTAATCCACGCATCTGGGCCTCCCAAAGTGCTGGGATTACAGACTGAGCCACCAGGCCCGGCCTGATTGTGTCTTCTCAGCCACCCCAGACCTCTCTGGTCAAGCTATAGAAAGAAAATGTGTACCTCAGGATCGCCCTTCAACAAGCAGTATGGAGAGGGAATGCAGCATTCATCTTCACTCTCTCTGGCAGACTGTGACCCACTAGCTGCATCGCACAGCCCATTGCCCCTGGGGGAACCAGACCCATACCTTGTGGCATGATGTCCACTCATGTCCAGAAGTGCTGGGGGGAGGCGGGGAGACTCAACATCAGCCGCACACCAGAGCCTTGTTTTGTCAGAGTCTGTGTCACCACTGCCACCAGCTGAGCTGGAGCAAACCCTGAGTCTTGGAGGCAGGTGAAGCCACGAGAACAAGGTGTCTGAGGTGTGCTACATCAAACAACGTGGCATTTAGTTAAAGGAAACCGCTTCGCCTCACACCTAGCCTTTGACATGGCTGTCTTCACTTCTGAACCCCTCATGGAGGAGGCAAACATGAGGTTAGGAGGAGGTTAGGAAGCCTGGTGAGAAGAAAGGGCCCCCTGCCCCTCTGCCTTTCCCACTGACCTTCTGAACGGGAAAAACTCTCAGTGTTTTGTGGCACCTGCTCCCCGAAACAAGCTTTCCACTCTCCATCTGCAGATGTAATACTGACCAGGTAAAGTTGAAGTTAGGGCTGGAGGCCAAGCGCAGCAGCTCACATCTGCAGTCCCGGCACATTTGGAGACTGAGGCAAGAGGATCACTTGAGGCCAGAAGTTCCAGACCAGTCTAAGCAACATAGTGAGAACTTGTCTCTAGGGAAGATTTTAAAAAATTAGCCAGGCATGATGGCATGTGCCTGTAGTCCCAGCTACTCAGGAGGCTGAGATGGGAGAACCACTTGAGCTAACCTTGAGTTCAAGGTTGCAGTGAGCTGTGACCAAGCCACTGCACTCCAGCCTGGGTGACAGAGCGGGAGTCCATCTGTAATAAATAAATAAATAAAACTTTTTATTAAATTTTTTTTTTCAGGGTTGACCACTGGGGGACTTTGTCCTAGATTTCAGTGATATTGAAGCCAAAAGAGTGTGACCACGGGGTGAGAGTTTCAGGTTGGGCTCTGGAGTCAGACAGAGGAATGTCGTAACTGGGTCCACCCCTTCCCAGTTATGTAACCTCTCTCTGTTTTCTCACATGTAAAAATGGGCATAAACTAGGATCTCATTACAGAGCTCCTGTGAGAATGAAATGAGATCATCTCCCGAAAGGGCCTCAACAGTGCCTGGTCCCCAGAAGGCACCAGGCACTCAGCCTCGCCGTGCTCTTTTAGTGAGCACAAGGACCTTTGCGTATTCTCTCTGCACTAAGATGGTGTGTTGGGATTCCCCAAGGCTGCCCTCAGAAGCCTCCTGGCTGTCGCCCAGTGATTTCTCCACCTTTGTGCAGACTTCTGCCCACAGGGAGCTCTAAGAAGCATGTGGGTTCCCTGGGCTACACCATGGACAAAAAACACAGGTTCCTGAGCTTGGGGGTCACCCAGACTTATTGGGGTGTCTATCAACATCCCTCCAACCTGGGGCTTGGTTCTGATAGTGTGACTTTTCTCTAAAGTACTCCTGATCTCAAATTCTCCTAACTCAAAACAACAAAACCAAGGAAACTTCTCCAAAGCCAAGAAAAAGGTTTGCATTTGACAGGTGCATTTGACTGTCCTTACATAATTATTCATTCTTTCTAATTCCATTGTTTATGAAATCAGCCTTAAGAACCTTCAGGTGTTTTTATTCATGGAATTCAAGTCATAATAATGCAGAAATAGTAACGCATGTCCCCTCTTGGCAAGGAAAGGCTATCTTCACTGCCTGTGGTGTAGCCCAAGGAGCTGCACAGCTCACACAGCACACATATGGAGCCTTCTGAAATACCCAAGAAAACTTAGAAAACTATGTTTGCTGTGAACCCCTACCTCACGTCTGCTGCACTGTATTCTATACACCCCCTCTTAGCTCACGTTTGATATGTTATATAAATTCTTAGTCCACGTGCGATATGTTATATAGATTCCTACCTCACATTTACTGAATTTCTGACTCTACCTCAAATCCTGTGAGACTGGGCACGTAATAGGTGCCTGGTAGTGACTGCAGTTGTAAAGCTATTTGTATTTAACCCTGTTAAGCTTCAACTTTTGCAAGGAATATAAATGCTGAGCAAGCAACAAGCCCACTCCCAAACTCCCAAACATTCCTTTACCTAGATTACAGTAGACCCAGTGGCGCCAGACCCAGCGGCGCCAGGCACCCTCCTGACAGGCAGGCTTTGCGTTATCTCAAACCTGCTTGCCTCCTTGCTCAAACATTTCACTCCACTAGCAGTTACCTGTCCATCACAGGTAACAAAGCCGGGAGCCTGCGCAAATTGGGCTTGAATCAACCAATCAAAATCTCCGTAACTACGTCACATAGTTTTTATCCAACCCTGTATGCACAAGTCTGTAAAACCCCCCACCCCCTCAAAACTATGTAT
>CAUYQG010075425.1:0-16375 GCA_963574415.1 Tarsius wallacei | reverse complement strand
GCCCTAAGTTCCAGCTTCCCCCTATACGATTTCTCACACACGCAAAGTTCAAACTTGCGAGCCAACAATCTCCTCCTATGACAATTCAGCCTTATAATACCTTCTAATAGTAATCTCGGCCCGCCCTATTTCCCCTCTGCTCTACCCAATAGGATGCTAGCACGACCTCTTCCTGCCCTCGCTAAACTAATAAATACAGCCCCTCCCTGCATAACTCTCTCTCTCTTTCTCTCTTTCTCCCTCTCCCTCTCCCTCCCTCTCCCTCTCCCTCTCTCTCTCTCTCTCTCTCTCCCCCTCTACCTCTGTAGCCACCGCTTTAATAAATCTCTTGGTTCCCAACGGGTGTGGAGTTATTACTGGCGCCCGAATACTTTCACCTTGTCCTCCCAAAGTTGTACAGTCATGGAATTTGATGGCTTGTACTTTTTCTTTTTTTTTTTTTTGAGATCATTCCATAGGGATGAGATGATCAGATAGCCAGAGGTTTCTGTGCCACAAATAAACAGGGACAGTGCCCATAAATTAGCATGAAACAGTTATAGAAGAAAGACTTTTATCCCTCAACTCTTTATAAATAAAGGACCAGAAATCTCTGAGGTGAGAACTGAGACAAGCTTGCTAGCTTAGACATAGATGGGGAGATGGAAAATTACTGAGCTGGGGGTTAAGAGGTTAATCAACTTCCTATGATTTGTAACTGACATGAAACTCACACACACACACACACACACACATGCACGCACACATGCACACACACACACACACACACACAAATTAGATAACAGTCAGTGCCCCTTACCCTCAAGTGTATCTCCCTCTTGTAGATTCCCATATTCCCATCTTTTCGAGTATGTACTTTTGCTTAAAATTAAATCTCCTTCCTTTAAGTTCTGTGACTCATCCTTGAATTCTTTCCCGTGATGGATTCAAGAGCCTGGTCCCAAGTACAAATCAAGGATTGTACCTTTCAGGAAGAGACTTCCAATTCCCCAGTGAGTCAGCCATAGCATTGCACTGGACCTAACTGGAGAACACTGTCTATATCTCACTTAGGCTATCCTCCGCAAACCTGTCAATATCACTTCTTCCCCTCCTGCATTGCAATTTTAATTACTTGTATTGTTATACAATTAATGATCAATAAATTATATTGTACATTTTCCTATTAATTAGAAACATAATATGGAACATAGGTTCAAAACTCTTAAAATGTCGATTTTTTTCCCAAACAGTAAAAGCCATGACATTTTCAAGTCCTTGTATGCAATGTTTCATGACAAAACTTTTATCACATAAGTCAAAAATTGGGAAAAAGTTATATTAGGTTATATTGCATGTTCTGATTATGTAAAAGAAAAAAATAATCTTTTAGACTATGATAATTTAGTTCACTACTGAATATTATTCCAAAGGAAAGGTAATCATATATCAAAGAGAAATCTGCACCGCCTTGTATATTGCAACACTATTTTTGCAATAGCCAAGATATGGAATCAACCTCAGTGTCTATCAACAGATGAGTGGATAAGAAAAATGGAGTCTACATACACAATGGAATGCTATTCAATCATTAAAAAATTAAATCCTGTCATTCAGGGCAACATGGATGAGCCAGAAAATATTATTAAGTGAATTAAGTTAGGCATAGAAAGATAAATATTACATATTTTCACTCGTATGTAGGAGTTTAAAAAGTTAAGTTTATAAGAGAGTAGAATTGTGGTTATCAGAGGCTGGAAAGAGTAGGGGAGAAGGGAAAATAAGGATAGGTTTGTTAATGGATACAAAATTACAACTAATAGGAATAAATCCAAGTTTTCTATAGCACTGTAGGTGAATCGTTGACAAAAATTTATTGTACGTTTTCAGATAGAAGAGAGAATTTTATATGTTCTCAACACAATTAAATAATACATGTTTTATGTGCTGAATATGCTAATTACCCTGGTTTGATCATTACACATCGTAGACATGTATGGAAACATCACTCTGAGAATCAAAATATACAAAATTTAATAAAGAACAGTATGCTGCAAAACTATTCATTTTCATTACATACATTCATGCAATTTACTTTTTTTCTTTATAACCTTTAATTGTCTGCAAAGAAAAGAAATAAGCTTTAGCTTTTGGATTTTCAATGTAACCTTTTCTGCTTGAAAATCTCTCTTGAAAGACATAGCCTCTTCTGCAGCAGGTGTAGTTTTAATGATGCTTTGATGCCATATGTCACATCTCATCACTTGCTGTGCAGAGTGACATTTCTCTTGAAAGCCCCTAGCAATGGCAATGCAAGTTGTTGGTGGGCATCTCACACAATACAAAGAACTCCTGAAGCCAACATATTTCTTTGCAGCATTCTGCAAGATTGCACAAAAGCTGTACCATTTCCACCACATTACTTTTGAGAAAGATAGTTTATATTCATAGAATATGAGTTGGATACTTTTTTAAATTTTATGATAATTACTTTTAAAAAGTGGTCATTGTGTTCATTACTTTTTGAACATTCTAGATTTTTTTTTGCAAATTATCATGTGTATAAAAAAACTATAAAAATTAAACTACATTTTAGAGAATTAAGAATTCCTAATTATACCTTGTTTCTGATGTCAATATATACATTTTTCATATTTTTACTCACAAGTTCCTTGAAAATCACAGACAATTGAAGTTATAGTTTAAAATTGCATGTACTCAAAGCTCTAACTTTTATAGGTGAGATATGGAGAAAATATTTGAAAAAAATATTCTCTTTTTAGATCACTAAAACAACTTTGCTGAAGCATTTTAAAGGTCATTCAAGAGTCCAATACTTTTCCATTTTTTGTTGCCATCTGGGTTGGGACCAGAAATCCAGGGAAGATTTTGTGAATCAGAGTGCACAAGTCCCCAGGCAAGTACATTACTTCAAAATCCCCTCAGGAAGTTTCCTCAGAATGCTGAATACCACATGATTAAGTTTTTCTATTTATATACCGAGTAAATTTGCTTGGTGTTAAGAATTTGCCATATAAAATGGTGCCGTCTTTTGACTTCTGAAGGGTTCACTAAAAAATCCATACTCATCCTGGGTTTTTAATTGTTAGATAAAATATTATTATCATTTTTATTTTTTTAAAGATGTGGGGTACAATTCAGGGTTAGGTATACAAATCTTTACTATGCAGGTACCCTTGATAAAATATTATTAAACAATGTTGTAAAAGTAATTCATTTATGACAATTCAATGAAATGTATAGAATGTCTCATGTCTAAATGCCTATAACAAGGAAATATGTCATTATTCAGTAAACAATGTACTATAAGTATTTCTAACAGCTCATTATAAAAAACTTGTAACCCATAAAATTTAAAAGAAGCATATAGCATATACTAATATAGACACCATCTAAGTTCTATAATTAGCACTTTATCCTCTCTTTTATTGTATAATATATATTATGTATAATATACATATCCAATCCTCTATTTATGCATCAATAAATCTTATTTTTGAGGCTCTCACATTTTATCCTTGCATACTTTATCATGCATATTTTAAACTACAGTTCAATATTTTTTTATGATCAGCTAACAGTTTATATAATCGGAGTTTTTTTGACAAGTTGAATCTCACAAGTTTAATATGTAAATGTTTATTGGCACACAAATCCTAAAGAAAATAATAGCAAGTCAACTGCAATAATATTTTGAAAGAATACTACTGCTCATTGAACATACTTTATCTCAGGTAGGTAAGGATAAGACAATATTTGAAAAAGAAATGGAGATGATGTTTCCACTGGAGTTTGTTCACAATAATAGAGATTGTTAGCCATTTCTGTGCACTTTTAAAAATACGGTGAGAGCAAACTCAATTTTACACCACCTCACAGATTCTAATTTTGGCATATTTTTCTTTCCCTCAGCATCTTAGGCTCAGAGAAAAGAGAGATTCTGTGTCACCATATTACCACTCTTTGCCACAGAAATGTGATTTCTTCCTCCTTTATCTATGATTGATAAGGAAAAAATATTGACATGATGTCAATGAGCACTTGGGAAAATTAAAAGTGATAAATAGCATTTTGACTTCCTCAAATTTCAGCCTCATCTATGAGTCAAAAATTGACCAAAATCTCAGGAAAATTTTTCTGTCAAAATCTTTTTTTCTTTTAAATGAGTTTGCGTATCTATTTACTCACATACAGGAAATTGTCTTTCTTTAAATAGGTAAAAAACACTGCTTCCACTGTCTTATTCTGTCTCTTTATGAATCCTTACTTAACTTCCTGGTGGAGAGTGAAACCAAACAACAACAAGAAAAATTAAAAACAGAGCATGTAGGACCACTATTCAACTATTTTATTAATTTGTATATCTTTTTTTTTTTTTTTATAAGAAAACAGAATTTACTGAGAGGGCAGAAAGCTCCCACAGTGGGAGGGGACCCAATCTGTATATCTTAAGGAAATAATTCTTAGAACAATTCTGTGACCATTCCTGTGACTACTTTTTAACAGAAGCTTTGAGTTATTTTTTCCACGTCATAATTGCAGTCAGAGAGAATCCATCGCCAGACCCCCTCATAGAATATTTCCATTGGATTCTGTGCTCTATTTGGATTATTGCTTTGTACCAGTAAACAGGAATGCATTCAAAAATTGCACTGCGGGAAGAAGAAGCAAAGAACAAGGCTGGTGTTTCTGGCAGGATACAGAATAACCGGCAGTTGTGCCTAAGGCGGAACCCAGAGGAAGCAGGCTGTAACCACAGTCACCCTGGCCAACTCTTGAATGAGTGAGCCTATCAATAATTCAGACTTAGCTTCTCTATGAGAAATCTCTTTTTTAAAAAAATGATAATGCTTTCTTTGTCTTCTTTGAAGAATGTTACCGACATCTCTGAAGGGAAGGTGCACACATGCCAACTATATACTAAAAAGCAAACAAACAACTCCAGTGAGATGACGGATTAAAGAGAACGTGCTTTTTCTGAAGTATAAGGGGAAAAAAGCATCTAAAAAGTTTCACTTTACCATTTAAGTTAAATCATAGATAAAATAAGGAAAAAATAAAGAACACCTTTGTGGAAACTATGAAATGCAGACTTTTTAATATGAAAAGCCAGCATAATTTTTACTTATCTTTTATGCATGCTTTAGGCCATAAATTGATATGGCTTTATCTATGATTTTAAAAATTCATGATTCAATTTTGAAGATACTGAATAGCTGGTATCTATAAAAGGATACTTACTCATCACTATTCAAGATATTTTTGTAACATTTTGATCTCAAAGCTCAAGTAAATATCTTCATCCTTAATTCCACAGTTTTGGATGTCTCTTTGATACCTTGATATTGATTCCTCTGTCAAAATTCTATGAAAGTATATCCAAATGATTCTAAATTAGTATTAAAGTAATAAAATGTACACCATAAAGAATGTGAGGCTAGATAACATAGTAGTATACAAAGGAAGAAGGAACTCACAGAGTAATGTAAAATGACAACATATGTGATGACATAATTGACTATTGTCAGTGTTCACGGGTGATCGGTAACACATCTGGCCTATACTTTCCACCCCAGCCACACACGTGAGACCCTCTTTTGTACATCCTTACACCCACCTGAACTCCAAAAACACAAAATACAGTGTGCCATGTGCTTGATTCCTTCAGTGCGTTTGGACAGGACCTTTGATAATGTGAGGAAACTGGGCACACACAAAGACTGGTGCCACAACATTGACAGGAAATAGAATGTTTGGCATTTTATAGCAGAAACAGTCAGAAGAGACTTATTATTATTATTATTGTTAATATTGTTTATAATAGCTGGAACCTCCATTTTAAAGTCAATGCTCTTAGTTTAAAAAATCATCCCAGTAGATAAGATATCATTTAGAGGCAGAAATGGAAATTGAGAATCTCTTAGAATTAAGGAACTACTGGTAGAAAATCCATGGAAAAACAACCTATTCTTTGTAGATTATATATTCTATAACAATAGAACCGAAACAGGTTCACCCGTGAATGCCAACCATGAAACTTAAAACTGAAGGTAAATAAAACCATGACTGAGACTCTTCAATTTTTTACTTAGAGAAATATGCATGACTTTCCCTTCACTTCAGATATATGTTCCCATTCATAGCCACTGAGTTTTAAATTAGATTAAACATACCCATCCACCATTCATTTTGTCCTGTGGAAAAGATTCATGTCTTTTACTCCCAAAAGAGGGCTCAGCTTAGTGATGAGATGTCACATGCTTCCATAGAACAGTATCATCTCAAAATCTACACTTTGCACTTGCACGGAATGAGACATCCAAAACAAAATCTGAAGATATTCTCCTGTTTATGAAGGAAGTCATAAACCCATATGCTGTAAAGAATGATAGTATAACAATCCTGCTCTGGGCTACTCATAGGATAGTTCTTTGACCAGTACCATATTTAATTTTAATATACCTGAAAATGAATGGGGCTAAGTACCTTGCCGTGTGTTTGTGACCATTTGAGCAAAATTTACTTAAAGAAACTCTTTGAGTCTCCCACCCATTTCTTTGTTGAATTTTTTAAATTTGTTTTTGGGAGATCTTTTCCACTGATTTTTAGAAAGTCTTTACATATTCTGGACAACTATGTTAATTTTATATATATGTGTACATATTTTCTCTGACTTCATGTCTTGTTCTATCCCTCTTAATTGTGGCCTTTAATTAAAGTTATTAGTTTTAATATAGTCCAAATTATCAATTATTTCATTTATATTCTAGTAACATGTAAATAACAAAAAAAAATCCCAATTCAAGGGCATAAAATTATTCTCATATGTTTTCATATAGGGTGTTTTATATTTAAAGCTACAGTCAATTTGGGATTAACGTTATTCATGGTATGAAAAACCATCAACTACAAAACATTGATTATGTTTTTCTATGTAATCAGTACCTATTCAAATAATATTCTTTCCTCACATGTGTAAATATATACACAGATATTAATAAACAGTCTTCTCTTCCACTGAATATTCTATTTTTCTATAAATGTTTTTGTTTTATATATATATATTTTTTACCTATTATTTAATCCACAAGTTAGTAAACTTTAGTTTGTTGTATAGCAACTTTTGATTTAGCTTCAATTTATTTACCTTATGTTTCATCCCATTAATTTGGTTTTAATAATTATTAATTTCTTCCTTATACTTTATTGTGGTTTGTTTTGTGTTCTTTTTCTAGCTATTAATTTGTTTGCTGAAGTTATTTTTCACCTTACTAATGACATTTAATGCTAGAAATTTTCTTCGGAATACACTTTTGGTGATTGCTCTGTTACCCTTTTCTTCTTTAGTCAATTTTGGCAATCTGTGGTTTTAAAGAATGTGTCCATTTTATCAAAATTTCTTCATATACCACCATAGTTATAATAACTCTTGAAAAGTTAATGTTGATTGTATGTATAGTGTTATCTTTGTTATTTCTTTTTTTAGGTCTCACCATGACTTGAGAACTTTTATTAGTTTTATCTAATAACTAACTTTTAAAAGTCATGGAACCCAGAGTTAATATGTAGAACCCACAGCCCAGGAGGAAATGGAAGTGGCATTTAGTGTTGTTAGCTATTTTATTAATTGGTTATCTTTATAGTTCCCTGTGTTGTACTTTGAGTGTATTTCTTCTTTTTGCTTGAGAAGAAATTTAAGCTCATTAGTTTTCAGCCTAACTTATATATAGTATGTGATTTTGAAAATGGCCTAATTTCCTCATAGAACTAATGGTTAGAGTTTTTTTAAGTAAACAGAAATTGACCTTCCCAGCCTTAAAGCTTGAAAATTACATTTATTTTATCTGAGTTTCTTTCTCAGGAAACCAACCCTCAGGCCTATAGTACCAAGGGACTAAAATTCACTAGATCACATCATCCAGACAATGAAATGCCAAACCTAATTTTTGTTTACAAAATCCTCTTTCCTACCCCTTCATAGTTACTATTTTCTGCATTCCTGCCCTACTATCTAACCTTCTGAATTCTGTGGGACACCGTGAAAAATTTGAGGCAGTCTCCTATTCTCCTTAGCTAATATCATCCAAATAAAAGGCCTTCTTCCCCAGCAATATTCACTGTCTCAGTGATTGGTTTTCTGTGTGGCAAGCAACAGGATTTTCAACAAACCCCTGGCATTCTGATAAAAATTTTAAAGCTATAAAATTTTCTCTAAGACTGCTCATCACTATCCCACAATATGATACTTTTATTATTTTCCAATTAATAAATATTTTAATCATCATTCTTCCTTTGACTTATTAGTTATTTAAAAGTAGGTTGCTTAGTTTCTAAACATATGATTGTCTAATTATGCTATTTTTATTTATTTACAACTTCTTTTGGAGTTGGAGTATATTTGCTCTATAATTCAGTTTTTTAAATTTGTTATATTGTTTCATGGGCCAATATATTATCAGTTTTTATAAACAACCTTTGCATTATTGAAAAGAATATGTGTTTTTCTATTATTGTTTGTGGTATCTTATATATGCCTAGTAGATCAAATAGTTTGAGGTTTTTTTGTTCTGTTATTTTTGTCTACATCTTCAGTCAATTTATAATAGAAGTATGTGTATATAACTTATGTCATGGTAAATTTTGTCCTCTTGTTTCTCTCAACTTATGTATTATGTGAAATGGTGATATTTTTAATGACATATAGATAGGCAATGATATGTTTTACTTGGGATTTGAAATTTATTTTTATGAAATATCTTTCTTCTCATTAGCAATCCTATTTCATGTAATATCTTACTTGATAGTAATACAGTGATGATAGGTACATCTTGGTCACCATATGTGTGATATGTTTTTCTATCCATGTACAAACTAACTGTCTAAACATTTATACTTTACATGTCACTTGTAAGCAGCATATAGTTCTTTTATTCAGTCAAGTTGACAGTCTGGCTTTTATTGGAGAGTATGCACCAATTATATTTAATATTGTTACTCGGATTCTTTTAACTTCCATATTACTCTTTGTTTTATAATAAGTCTAGATGTATTACTTCCCATCTTTAGATCTTCATTAATACCTTCACTTTGGTCTGATTTTGATTTTTTTAATCATTCTATTACCCTGTCATACATTTTCATTTAAGATTGTTTGATGATTGCCCAGGATTTACAACCTACCTCCTAACGAGTCAAATATAAATTTTGTTCTTAGTTATACCATGCATAGCTAAAGAGATTTTTAAACTCTTTAAATAAACTTACCCACATGCTAACATATATGTTATTATCATATGCTTCATGTTTATAAATATGTGTATACATGCTTGTTTGTATGTATAAAGCTTAGCAAATTATATTTTTCTATGCTTGAATTAGATCCTCAAAAATTTCCTTTAATATGGAAACAATAGTGATAAATTATGCAACAATAGGGAATGTGGTGACTTTTAATTGGTATAAATATATGTGTGCCTATATTTTTAAATATTAGCATCTCTAGTTGTCCTCATGCAGAGATTTGTCTCAGGTTACTTTACAAGTTCCTCTTATTGTTAGTAAAACCACTGACTGCTAATTTTTCTAAAGGATTTCCTAATAACCTCAAATAACCTTTAAGAAAAGTTATGCATTTGTATCTGATAAATCAGGTTTCTCCTGTGTATTTTTTTTTTCTATTGGTCTTTTACGTGTTATACTTAAAACGTTTAAACTTTTGTATCAATGGGTCTTGAAAAGAAAATGCTCTTTATTAATGTTTATGCTTTTCTTATTTTTACTCTAAAAAATTGATTTTTCTCCTTAGTGCTCCTAATAGAAGCATTATTCTGTTTTTGTTTTGCTTATTTTCTTCTTGATATACTATACTATTGTCATTGATAATATCAGCCCTGCTCTGGGACTAGTGGCAGCTGCTACAGGGGAAGCCTGGTGGTATCTAAAAACTGTCTCCTAAAGATGAATTAAAAACAGGTATTTTTTTAAATGACAACTTTTTATAATAGAAATATCTCAATCAATTTTCTATCCAAATTCATTAAAATATTGAATTTTGTTTATATCAGTAAAAAAATTCTGTGAATAAATAAAATCTGTTAAATTTTTAAATGCATGCAAATAGTTACAATACATCATATCTTGTGGAAAGAATTCTGGCAATTATAACATGTATTTTGACTTCTAACCATCTTTAAAATAGTCAAACCTTTTTTGTATTGTTAACAACAGCTTGCATCTAATAATATCTACTTCAAAATATTTCAAACTGAAAAAAAAAATCCCTCAAATAATACTGAGAACCTGGGTCTGTTCTTAGACAGTTTAACTACCTATTACAATTTCTTTTGTAAAATAGTGACAACTTTAATTTTCAATTTACAGTTGTGTTTGTACGTATGAGTATACACTTTCATTAAAGGTCTATTTAGACATTGCTTCTAGATAATCAAAGAAAGTCAGCATGCTAAACTCGCCATATTTTATCAATTAATTTTATTCCCATCATTCTAAACATATTTAGTAGTCCTTTTTTGTTCTCTTTTAAAATTTTTAATTTTAGAATGTGAGGATTTACTTGAAGGGAAAACAAACCAATGCTCAGGCTTGGGATACCTTCTGTTCCCACTCTGCCTCCTTCCCAGCTGCGGGGTAGCTCACTAACTATATTTTAGAGACATTGGAATCCTTGTTATCATTCCATCATACAACCATCACCCCTAAGCCTTTGGATTTGTTTCCTCTTATTGCTTTTATTCAACTACTTGCACAACTCACCTTCTTATTTCTTCTGGTAGTTTAGCAGATGTCACCTTCTCAATGAGGCTGACCTTTGAGGTAGGGATCCAGTAGGACTAAGCATCTTAGGACAGAGGTTACAAGACCAGAATGTGGTTGTAAGATGCGGTGAGAAGACTCACCAAAGCCAGCTGAGACCAACGAAAACCAAGAAGACATGCAAAGCGACTTCTGCTTGCTCTTTTTGCTCATTATAAGCTAACTATAATACTTTAGCATACTAAAAGATACTCCCACCAGTGCCATGGCAATTACCATGGCAATTCCTGGAAATATCTTATATAGTTTTTTTTTAAACTTTTTAGGGGAGGAAATTTGGATTCCAGGACCTCCCCAGCCCTTTTGTAGAAAATTCATGAATAATCCACCCCTTGTTTATCACATAATGAAGTGATATAATAGCTGTAAAAATAAAAGCTTAGAGATTTCTGGCTGTTGTTCTTCCTATAGACTAACCCAGGCTCCTCTGCCTATGGAGTAGCCTTCTCTCTGTCATTTCAATAAGCATTTCTCTTCCCATTAAAATATTGGCAATGCATGTCAATTGCTCAACCCACAGACTTGCCATCCTTCTCTTGCTATGTTTCTTTTTTAAAAAACGCACTTTTTGTGTCCTACATACAGCTCATACTTGAATTCTTTCCTGCACGAAGTCAAGAACCCACTGGGCATCTCAGGTCAAACCCCAATTCTGAGGTTCACCTGAATCATTTTCTTGGTGACTCGGGTAGGATCCCAATTTTGGGGTCCCCCAGCCTCTATCACCTTGACCATTGAGTTTAAACACATAACTATATCGGCTCTTCCCTAAGCATTTGCAACATATGAATAAATGGAACAGCTTATGATTCCTGTTTCTTTGGCTGTAAGATAGGATGGGGGCAGAGGAATCTGGGTAGATCACAAACAATAAATATTATAAATAAAGAATTTTATAAAATATTACAACAGGTAATTGCAATAGGGAAGAGATGTAATAGAACAGGTAAAAAAAGATTCAGGCTGAGTCCCCGGGTTCGAGACCCATCTGGGAAACTTGGCAAGACCTCATCTCTACAATAAATCAAAAAATTAGCCAGGCATGGTAGCATGCACCTGTAGTTCCAGCTACTTGGAAGGCTGAGGCGGAAGGATCGCCAGAGCCCAGTAGGGCAAGGCTGCGGTGGCCGGGAGTGTGCCACTGCAGTCCAGTCTGGGCGACAGAGTGAGACCCCAACTCAAAAAAAAAAAAAAAGACTCAGAGACTTGAGAGCTGGGGAGTGAAGGGGGCATAGCTTTTCATTCTAAGTAATATTGCCTGAAATGTGTATTACAGTAAATATTTATTGTTATGTAATACATACTAATACTACTACAATATTTTAATGCTTAAGTTCTGTAATTCTATTTCAGCTAAATATGTGTCGCAACCCACAACACTGAAAACATATTATTAATTTATGTACCATTTTATGTGTTTACTGGTTATTAATTTTGCATTATTTTAACTATATTTTATCATTTATTTCTTGAGAATTAAGTGTTTGTTTATGTTTCTATTGAATTTGCTTTTGAAGGGGAATATGATATTACATTAAAAATAATCACAATGAGAGGAGATGAAAAGGTTGTGTTAGTTACCAAGAAACTCACAAGAAAAAATTTTCCAACTTATTCTTTTAGATATATCCATACTCACATTCTTTATTCTTCACTGAGGCAGAGCACTCATATATGATGTGCAGAGTTGAGCCTTTAAATAAACATTGCAGTGTTCTGATATGTTAACTGCAGTTTTAGGTCAATATTCTGGAGAGATCTATATACACATACACACACACATATATTCTCATTTTTTCTTCTTAAAATGTTCTTTACCAGAATAACCTTTCTTCTACAGTACAATTATGATATATCTTCTGTTCTTTTTAATAAAACACCATTTACATGCCACATACCCAAAATCTGCCTGACAGTTTAGAAATGGGAATATTTGTGAAAATACCACAAATGAAAAATGCCATATATGCTTCAATGAAATCTTAACCTTAAGACATAACACAGAAGAAAGGTGATGACTTTGCCAAAATGTTAATGGAATTATTAACTGCAGGCAAAACCCAATTTGACACAAAGTTAACTATTAACACAAACATATAAAGAAAACTTTTTTATTTGGATAGCTATTTAGTCTGTCTCATTACCAATAAAGTTTTGCTGTCAAGTTGCTAATATAAGGTACTCAGAATTTCAGCCTTAAGTAAGTAGAATTTTTTGAATTCAATATTTCATTGAGCATTACAAATTTTAAAAGGCCAGTGGAGGCTGCACTGGAATCTCCCCCAAGAATAGCTAAAGATAACAAAACCAATTCTGAAAAACAAACAGACCTTGCTTCTCTAAATATCAACAGATCATAGCACATCTAGAGTAATTAATACTAAGAAGAAATGGAACAAGAAAAGACAAAAAGCCAAATGCAAGAGAAGATTCCAGAAACCAGCACAAATATACATGAGCATAGTCATATGTTTTAGAGCAATGTAGAAAGCGGGGTCTTTCACAAAGTGATGCTTGATGAACTGCGTATGCATGTTCATGTGAAGAAGGAGGAGGAGAAGTAGGAGAAAAGGAAAAGAAACCAGAATGCTGTATTACACTATTCACAAAAATCATTTCCAGAAAGATCATCAATTTAAATGTGAAATTTACAACCATACTTCTTGTGGTTAACATAAGAAAATTTATAAAATTAACCCCAAAAGAATTCCTGAAGCTCAACTTAAGCACCGTATTAAAAGCTTTAACCAAAAATGAATAATAGATGCTTTGGATTATAGTAAATTAAAATTTTTGTTCATCATCATTCAAAGAGTGAAAAATCAAACCACATGTTGGTAGCCATCTGCAGTACATATAACTAACAAAAGGTGTAGGCAATACATATAATAACCAATAAAAGGCTTGGATCTAGAATATAGCAATTTTATGAAAGGATTTCCACCAAAATTACACAAAAAAAATTATATGAGTAATTTATTTTAAAAGTGCTTCAGAGGGAGGGTAGGAAGGAAATGGATTTAAAAAAAAACGTTTCTGGGGTATAATGTGCACTAGTGCAGGTGATGGTTACACTTAAAGCCCAGATTTCTTCACCACTATACAATAAATGCATATAATTTTTAAAAAACCACTGTATCCCTAAAAATATTGAAATAAAAATTTTGCAAATAAACAATGAATAGACGAAAACCATACACTAGGCATCATGAGCTGTCATGGTGTGAAATGGTCTCCCTTCATGTTAATCAAAATGGTGAACATTAAAAGCAAACAAACAATAAATACCAAAAAATCCATACATTAATCAGAAAGTTTTATCAAAGATAGGGAAGAAGCTGATACTTTTTTCATAGCAGTATATATGTGTGTGCTTCTCCCTCTCGATCTCTTATTCAATAAATAGATAGATCAGTGTAGAAGATATAGATATACATATAGATATAATCATAGATATAAATAGATATAGCTAAGTTTGTATTATCTGCAAGAAAAAAACATTTTAGATTCCACACAGTACATCTTGCAGTTTTAAGAATTAAATAAAATTAGGAGTAATTCTAAAATATAAGCCATAATCAAACCTCACCACTAATTTTTTTTTTTAGATTAAAGAGGAAACAACAGAGAATATCTGGAATATTTTGACTATACATATCATAACTTATTGAAATAGTATTAACCTCATAATTATGATAAAATATAAGTGTAGGACGAGTGCAGAGAAAGAGAGGATAAGCCGAGTGATTAAAGAAAATTTATTAGAGGGAAAGAAAAGAAATGTTGGCCCTAAAGAAGAACTGGCACCTTTGTTCTTTTGTAGGATCCCTTTTGTACTCCCTAGCTGGTGGTCATGTAGCATGCATAGTCCGGAGAAAGCAGGGACTGGTGGTCATGTTGCCTTGAAGAAGCAGTTCGGGGGTGATGGTTATACGGTCTTGGGACGCAATCTTTGGAAAAGGAGGTGCCGGCTGTAAAACAGTCAGTAACAAGAATGCCGTTAATCAGCCAGCCTTAGGATGCAAACCTGAGAAACCAGATATAGGCAGCATAAGCAGTTAGTGACAGGATGCTGTTAGGGTAGAGTGGTCAGCTTCACAGGTCATCACAATTCTACAACCCATTTGCAAGGTTTACGAAGTGAGTTATTTTAACAATAGCCCCCTTTACATCTTCCCCCATGTAAGCCCTATCAATTAGAATCAAATCATTTTGATACTAAAGTTTAACCAAGTCAAGCATTATTAACCTAATAAGATTTTTTTGTTTTTTTGTTTTTTTTTTTACTTTTAATTTTTTTATTTTAAAGATATGGGATACAATTCAGGGTTAGGTATACAAATGTGCGTTATGCATGTACCTTCCTTAATGAGGTGTGCCCCGCCTTCCAGAGGCATATTCCCACTACCTCCGATCCCACTTCCCAATGTCCTCCCAGCAGTTTCCTGCTACTGCCAATCCTTTTCTTATAGTATTACAATAATTGTTCAAGGTCCGCTTTTGAGTGAGACCATATGATATTCAATTCTTTGTTTCTGTGAAAGATCACTCAGTATTATAGACTCTAAGTCCATCCAGGTTGCTGTGAAGTTCATGATTTTGTTCCTTTTTGGCTGTGTGATATTCCATCAAGTATATGTACCACATTTTTTTAGCCAGTCCTCTTTTGATGGAAAGAACAGTTGGTTCTATATTCTTGCTACTGTGAACAATGCTGTGATAATCACACGTGTGCAGGTATCTTTTTTTATAAGGTGTTTTGAGTTCTTCTGGGTATATTCCCAGTGGAAAGATTGTGGGGTCAAATGCAAGGTCAATTTTTAGATCTTTTAGGAACTGCCACACTGTTTTCCACAGAGGTTGTACTAGTTTATACTCACTTCCAACAACAGTGTAGAAGTGTTCCCTTTTCACCAAATCTTCTCCAGCATCTGTTGTTTTTTGAGTTATTGACGATAATAGCCACCCTTACTGGTATTAGGTGTAGTTTTAATTTGCATTTCTTTGATGACTAGTGAGGCTGAGCATTTTTTCATGTACCTGTTGGCTGCTTGTATGTCTTCTTTTGAGAACTGTCTATTCATATCTTTTGCCCACTTTGTAATGGGGCTGTTTTTTTTTTAGTTTTTGGCATGTTTGAGTTCCTTGTAGATCCTAGGTGTTCTTTGTCAGACACACAGTTGGCAAATATGTTTTCCCAGTCCTGTAGGCTGTCTCCCCGCTCTCTTGATGGTATCTTTGGCTTTGCAGAAGCTTGGCAGTTTGATGAGGCCCCATTTGTCTACCTTATCTCTTATGGCATGGGCACTTGAGGTTTTGATCAGGAATTGGTTGCCACTTCCAATTTCCATAAAGGTGTCTCCTCCATTTGCTAAGATTTGCATAGTTTAAGGTTTCACATTTAAGTCTTTGATTCATTTAGATTTGATTTTTGTGTATGGTGATAGGTAGGGATCTTGTTTTAATCTTCTGCATGTGGTCAGTCAGTTTTCCCAGCACCATTTACTAAATAGGTTCTCCTCTACCCAGTCGTTGCTGGTGG